>JBAMJV010003708.1:0-36307 GCA_037951105.1 Echinarachnius parma
TGGCATACTGCATGATCCCGTTTCAATTAGAATGCGATGTTTATATTCGTTTATTTCGATTTTTATTCATTTAAATTTTTAAATATGTGCAGGTGTGTGTGTGGACTAGAATCCTCAATACATTGCAATCAGTGTTGGGGAATACCCTCAACTTCAAATGGTGCCCCTGCCACCCCCCCCCCCCCCCCCCCCCCCCCCCCCCCATCCCCCCCACCCCTCCCCCCAAAAAAAAAAAATACAAAATACAAAAATACACAAAATACAACAAATTAAAAAATTATAATAAAATAGCCACAATATATCTACCCACCTTTATGACGTTGGCTTGTGAGACAAGTTTGACGATAAGGATTATGATCTTTTTCCTATCCATCGGAGCGGCTTTGAAGCCAGGGTTGGGGATGCAGAAAACCATAACGCTGACGAGAAGCATGGATCATCTTTGAGCTCACTTCATCCAACTGGTGCTCTGTCGGTTTATAGCAGTAAAAGACGGAAACTTACTATGGTTCAAGTGTATCTCACTTTTTTGTTTGCTTTGAAAGAAATGTTACAATATACGAATAAAACTATCATTAGATGCTTATACCGGTATGAATGGGATCGAATAAGAGCAGGCACCAAAATATTATGAATACAGAGGCGATATTACAGAAGCACACACATACAAAATAATATATACATTGTTCATAGAATTGTTGCGAAGCCGAGACCAAGTTCCTTCAAAATGTTCGAGATCGAGACCCAGGCCTGTAAAAAAAATTCCGAGGCCGAGACCAAGGACCATTTGGGGGGGGGGGGGGGGGGGGGGGTGTCCGTAGAAATGTTTTGAAGCCGAGGCCGAGACCAGGACCGATCAAAAGATTTTGAGGCCGAGACCAAGACCATTACTTGAGAATCCTGTAAGCAGGGGGGGGGGGGGGGGGTCCGTAGAAAATTTTCGAAGCCGAGACAGAGAATTTTCAACATTTTCGAGGCTGAGACCAGGATTCTTCGTAATTTTCGAGGCCGGGAGACCATCGGTATTAATGGTCGAGGACCGCTTAAATGTGGTCTGGATACCAGCTACAATTTGAAAGGGGGGGGGGTCAAACTCCCCCCCCCCCCCCCAAACAGTCATTTTTTTGGTCAAAGTGGAGTTAGGACCCCCCAACCTCCAACCGGGTTCGCATACCTTTTCATCACGTAGTTTACGCTGGCGCGTTAATTTGTATATATGCATCAAGTTGACATTTCGCTGCACATTCGCGAATTCGCGAAGACCGATTACAACGATACGCGCAATGCGTGATTTGAATGACTCGTAATGAAATTTGATTGAAACAAGTGTCAAATTGAGCGGGAAAATCTATACATACACATTGATTTCTTCCTAATTTAAATAATTGCAAAGAATAATCATAAATGATTGAAAAGGAAGAAATAGTCAGCTTAGCTTAAAGGAACTACAGCGTCTAGATGGCCTAATTTTCCCAATTAGGCTCTCTGTGTAAAAGAAAAAGAATTTGGCAGTCATTTCTCATGAAATCAATCAATTTTGGGGTAATTAGTGAATATCTAAGGTCCTGGCCAAAATATGACGTCATCTAAAGAACTTCGCCCATACACGACGTCTATCTAAATTATGTGGATGACGTAAGCCATAAATTGTCAATCACATGTCAATCACGCTCCTGATTTTGCATTAGAAAATTAGCCTATAAAATCACTACTGTGTTTTTTTTTCATGAGTTTTTTTCGGTAGACTACTTTACAAGTCATCAACTATGGAATAAGTGCCAAAGTACGTTGTATTATTTAGTTCCTTTAATAGCATTGCTTTCTCTTAGCTACGCCACTGCATATTTTTGATAACCTTTAGCAAGGCCAATACCTGTAATCCTGTACCCACCTGTGTATAATGATTACAGAAACAATTACGATGAGCATGATGAGGATTTGTGTCGCAACTGCCGGGTTGTAGATGGAGCTACAGGTGCACAAAACTGTGGCGCTGATGGAGGATGATAGATATATCATTTCATCACAACTGGCCACGCTCTGTCAGTTTGCAATAACGTAAGAGAAAGAAGTTAGTTACACAGAATCAAGTATCTCCCACAATTACATTATTTAAAAAAAAAAATTATGCTCAATTTGTTTACA
Source organism: Echinarachnius parma (assembly GCA_037951105.1). Classification (NCBI taxonomy): domain Eukaryota; kingdom Metazoa; phylum Echinodermata; class Echinoidea; order Clypeasteroida; family Echinarachniidae; genus Echinarachnius; species Echinarachnius parma. The sequence goes on from JBAMJV010003708.1 coordinate 2,146, forward strand.
ATCAATAGTCGAATCGTCCATTGTGATTATAAGTATAATCAATACCAGATCTGATGAATGCAACGAAATGGTGTAGATGATATATGGTTTGTAAATAAGGTAATGCATATTTCAATTACATCTTAAGATGATCCATATATCTGACTTTTTTCCTGAACAATTTTGGAGGTTTTCTGTTGACGTAATCCAATTATTTGTGGTAATTGTTTCATTCAAACATATCATGAAGCATTTAATAGTTTGACCACTTTGTCACGATTCGCCATGGGCCCTATTTGCAGGGCTCCACACTAACCTTTTTTGTCTGTGGCCCGGTTGGCCACTGAAATAATTTCTTCCCCTTTTCTGGTGGCCTAACTTTTTTTTTTTTTTACTGGCTCTTTTACATCCTGCAGAATTATAATATAATAGTGTGTGTTCTTACCGTTTTATTCAAGACGAGTGTTTCAATTAATATCACCATTGCAGTGATCGTGTATATTATGCAGGTATCTTTGAAATCCCACTATATACTCGTAGTGCACTGCGATCATGATGGTAGCTATGGTGAAAGAACACGTGGTGAAAAGACGGTGTCTCTTCTCGGCCACTTGGCTGACCAACACATGCCTCTATCTGATGCCAATATATGTTGACCTGTGCATATAAAGAATAAAAATCATTAACTTGTTAGTCTAGATTAGTATTGATTATCATTTTTGTTTATAGTTGACTATATAATGTATACCCAACTTACAATCGGACGTTTTCTGAACGTTCTAATAGGTTCAAAGTTGGTTATTTGGACGTTTTTGTGAAAACGTTTTTAAAACGTGTTTTGTGGAAGGTTGAAAACGTTTCTAGACGTTCAAAATGGACGTTTTTTAACGTTGTCTAACGTTAGAAAAAACAATTTAAAAAAACTTTTATGTATTTGCTTTCAAGTGCATGGACCAGCAGAAAACCTGTATGACGATGGAGACGTTTTAAGAACGTTTTAAAAACGTTTTAAGAACGTTTTAAGAACGTTAAAAACGTCCAGAAAACTTACAAAGCTTACACGTTTGAAGAAAAGAAAGAATGTTCAATGTTTGTATGTTTCCTACACATGACACCAATTGATATGTATTACCATTCTACATTCCTAAGCATGTATCCTAGCTCTTATCCAAATCCTAATCTTAAATTTATCATCCTAACACACTACCTATATCATAAGTCGGTTCAGTATACAAATGATGCACAGGCATGAGTGGATCGGTACGAATTGGATGCACGAGTTTAACTTTGGTATGGTTTAAACCACGAGCGCAGCGAGTGGGTTGTAGACCATTTCCAAAGTTAAAAGAGTGCATACAATTCTTACCGATCCACGAAATATGCCTGTGCAGCATTTGTTTTATAAAATGGGCGCAAAAAAATGTGAAAATCAGACTTTTTCCCAGTAATGGCTAAAGGCCCAGTCCCATACTGACGATTTTCACGGCGATTCGCAACGATTTGACATTCGTCGAGAAAATCGCCATGGTCGTGTTGCATCGTATCGGTTCTTCCCCCAAAACCGTTGCGCATCGTGAAGAAAATCGTGAAAGCGGAGCCAAAATCGCCGTCTTCAACTGTTCAAAACAATCGCCACGCCACGACGATTTTTACCAAAAACTATTTACCGTTTGCATAATCGTGTCACGTCGTTCCACATCGTTGCAATTCGTTGCGACTTCGCTTCGTCGTAAAGATCGCCGCTTTCCGTTTTTGAATTGACCATAGGCGTAAAGACTTACGTAAAACCTATTCATCACGAGAGGGGGAGGGGGTGAATGAATAGATCATCCCCCTGTTGAATTGTATTAATGACAGATCTACGCCCATGGAACTGACTCAAACAAGTCCGATTGTTCATATGTGCACTGCCCTATTGTTCCATAAAAAGAATGAAAGGAAATCGTCGTGACATGGCGATGGTTTTGAACAGTCCCAAAACATTCGTTGTGCTAACACGATTCATGGCGTTCTTTGCGATGCGCAACGGTTCGCAGAACGAATTACAACGAACTACAACGACTCGCGACGACTCAAGCGATTTTCTCCACGAATGATAATTCGTTGCGAGTCGCCGTAAAAATCGCCACTATGGGACCACAACTTTTTTTTCTGCCACGATTTTTCTACCGCAATGGTTAAAGACAAAAGAAGGACGAACTGACTCGTCGAACAACGATGAAGAACAAATATTCGTCTTGAGTCGCCGTACAATTCTTCCAAATTCGTTGTTAAATCGTGGCTAAATCGAGTCGCTTCGTTCTAGTAAATCGTTGCGAGTCGCCGTGAAAATCGTCAGTATGGGACTGGGCCTTTAATTGGCTAAATTTACCGACCCATGGCTTCAAAAGTACCGACCCATGCTGGGATTTTTTTAATTTTATTTTTTATTATAGAATGTTGTTTATATCAATTTAAATTTAAGCGCAAACAAAAATGAAAATCAAACTAAAGTGAGCCATGCATCAGTAAAAAGCTTTTACATGCTAATTGACCAATCAGAATGCAGGGATTCTTCTACCCATTTTATAATATTATACACCTCTTCATAATATGTGTATTTAGAGTTGATTCTGGAATAATTAGCTTTCAAATCATATTCATAACTACATATACAGGTCTCATTTATAGATTTTTAAATTATATACAACAACAAGGGCATGATAATAATGTTTTTCATTATCAATAATTACAAAATGTATTTTGTTTATAGAAATTTTACATTTCACTTATGATCGTTTATAATCGATCATGTATTCCCCGATAGCAAAATGCCTGGTAGCTATTCAAACAAAGTTCAACACACGCGGCAATCGGCAACATTTTTTTAATTTTTTTATTTTCAATGTGTGTTGAACTTTGATTGAATAACTACCAAACTACCAGGGATTTGCTATCGGGGAATACATGATCGATTATAAACGATCATAAATGAAATGTGAATTTCTATAACCAAAATACATTTTGTAATTATTTATAATGAAAACATTGTCATCATGTCCTTGTTGTTGTATATAATATCAACAGTATTGAACTGCGAAGTGCGTGTGCGGCGCATCGCATGACGTCATCGATCAATCCTTAATTTCTTTCTTGTATCGACTGTAATCGCCTGGTATTTCTTGAACAACAATATTGTAAGTTTTGCTGGAAGTGTTTTAATGTTCTTGAAACGTTTGCAAAACGTCTCCAGCGTCCGACAGGTTTTCTGCAGGTCCTTACACTTAAAGGGGTAGCCGGCTGAAATATCAATAAATATGTCCGATCGTATTTATTTGGGCCCCAAATAAATACGACGATTTTTTAAAAAATAAGTTTAAAATGCTTACACTTTTTCACAAATTTTCAAAAGCGGATTATAAATAGTTGTTGATGATCTCTCTATTTTATCATTGTTTCAACAAAAACATCACATGCATAATTTAGTTTGAAAAATGGTTGAAACCAATGCCTTATTACAGAGCGCCCTCTTATGTTCTAATGGGGTTTTTTGGTTGACGTGGTCGGACTGATTGGGGGGGGGGGGGGCAAAAACATTATTGGGGGCACACCAATATGTATTTCTTTGTTTTTTCAAAGAATGGACCTGTATGTTTTCTATTGGTTTTTTTTCAAAATTATTTGGGGCACGTGGACATTTAATTAACGTTCAACAAAAATACGTCTGGATAAAACGTTTTGTAAACGTTCTATACAGGACATATCCAAGGACGTTTAATTCATGACGTCCAAAAAACGTTTCCCGAACGTTTTCAAAAGACCTAGCTTTGCAGCAAATGTAAAGTCCAAACTTAGACGTTATATAAACGTTTTTTAAATGTTTTTAATAATATTGAATATTTGTATTGCGCAATATCCACCTAATAAGGTGATCAAAGCGCATTAGAAAATATAGTTTAAGAAATAAAACAAACAAGAATAAAGGGAAGAAAGAAAGTCTACTTAAATGCTGTTTGAACAAATGATATTTTAACTTGTCCTTAAATGTGTCCACGGTGCCACTATTCCGAATATGTAAGGGTACTTGATTCAAAAGGAATGGTCCAGCGTGTGCAAAGGACCTGTCCCCCCAATTTGTGCGCGTTTTAGGGACAACAAGTGAGCCAGAATCTAAAGAGCGAAGTCGCCTGGAAGGAACATAATATTGAATCAAACTAATATTATATTCAGGGGCGGAACCATGGACACAATGAAAGACAAGGAGCAATATTTAAATTATAATACGAAATTCAATGGGCAGCCAATGCAAAGAATGAAGGACTGGGGTAATGTGGTCATTATATTTTGTTAGTGTAATAATACGAGCTGCAGAATTTTGGAGTCTTTGCAACCGCATAAGTTAGAAATGAGCATTACCAAAATCTAGCCTAGAGGAAATAAAAGCATGAACAATCTTTTCGGTAGCTGAACGAGTCAAGTATTTTCGAATGAATCCTAGATTACGCAAATAATATCGAACTGATTTACAAACAAAAGATATATGGGCGGACATAAACATAGATGAATCAAAAGTTACTCTTAGATTTCTGAAAGCCGCAGATGGGGCTACTTCTATATTTCCAATCTTAATTAATGGTATTTTAACTTTACTTAAGTGTACAACAGATCCTATACATAACAACTCAGATTTGTCATCGTTCAGTTTCAAAGAACTAGAAAACATCCACAATTTAATGTCTTTTACACAAGATTCTAGCTTGTGAATTGCCTCAAAAGCAGCATCCTGGTCAGGTTTGAAAGAAACAAAGATCTGAATATCATCAGCGTAACAATGGTAATTTATATCATGACGTTGGAGAATGCTTTTGAGGCCGAGTAAGTATATAGAAAACAGCAATGGACCACCAACTGATCCCTGTGGAACGACATGATTTAGGAGAACAGGGTCAGACTTAGAATCATGAACACATACAATTTGATGGCGGCAGGATAAATAGGATATGAACCACGAAAGAGCGTGATCCCTTACACCGAGTGAAGACAATGTGTTTATTAGAAGTTCATGATTAACATTGTCAAATGCAGATGAAAGATCAAGGAACACCATAGCAGTTATTCTCCCGGCATCCATGTTGAGAAGAATATCACTTGAGACATTGACAAGTAAAGTTTCAACGCTGTGGTGCGGTCTGTAGGCTGACTGCGGGGATCAAGGAGGTGATTTTGATAATGTGAGAGTCTGCTGAATGCAACACGTTCAAGAATTTTCGACAGGTAAGGAAGATTCGATACCGGCCGGTAATTCTTAAGCACATCTGGATCGAGTGATGACTTCTTCAAAAGTGGACGAATGTAAGCTAGTTTTCATAGCAGATGGCACCGAAGCTTGCTGGAAACTCAGGTTTATGATGTGTGCGATGATGGGTGCGAAGGTTGAAAAGCAATCTTTTTTTTTAGAAGTGACTCTATTTCATCTGAAGTTGTTGGCCTGAACGGGGACAATACAGCTGAAGTCTGTACTGGTAGTGCTGCAGTCAAATCTGGAGAAAAACCTCTGCAAATGGTTTCGATCTTAGACTGGAAGAACCTGCTGAAAAGCTGAGCCAACGACTCACTAGTGGTGTGAGAAGGAAGGGGTGATGTTTTTTACCGGTTCAGTAGTTGATTACTTACATTAAATAATTGTTTACTGTTAGACCCACAGTCTTCTATTAGACTAACAAGGTATGTCTTCTTAGCTTTGTAAACAAGCTTGTTGACGGTGTTTCGTTGCTCATGAAGTAGCTGGCGATCAATTTCGAGCCGACCTCTTGAGCGCCATCTTCTTTCGAGTTGTCTTCTCATCTGTTTCGCTGTAGTAATTCATGATTATACCACGGACTCTCAGGATTGTTTGATGCGACGTGCTTTGGCCGGTGCCAGGGTATCTAAGGTGGTTTGTAGTTGAACATTATAATTGTCCACAAGACCCTCAACGATATCAGAGGATGATGTGATGGAGCACTTTGGAATTTCCTCCGCAAAAGCAGCTCTGTCAATGGCCTTGATGTTGCGATCATTTACAGTTCGATCAGGTTGAACAGGCTTGCTAAGATGGAGCTGGCATGTGACTCCCGAGTGATCTGATATACAAGGTATTACTTGAACATTTGAGTACAGATGGAGTTCAAGTTGGCGAATTATGAGTACATCAAGGATGTGGACCTTCTCGTGTGTAGGGCAGTTGACTTTCTGCAAAAGCCCATGACTGGCAATCAATTCATGGAACTTTTTGGTGTTCGGAGAAGCTGGGTTGTCAAAATGAATGTTTAAGTCCCCAGTTATAAGAAGAGGTGTTGGCCGGAAAATACGCTCATCCAGCATTAACCAAAACTCCTCAAGGAACTTGTTGAATGACGTTCGAGAATTAGGTGGTCTGTAAATTACAGCAATGTCCACGCTAGTACTGTTCGCAGTGAGGGTGCACACCATCATTTCAAATGATTCGTATATAGGTGATGGTCTGACCGTTAGGTTCAGATCTTTGCGAAAAAGAAGACCGATACCACCGCCTCGTCTACCAACTGGGCTGGTGCTTAAAGATGAAACCATCGGGCCACAGATCAGCTATCACTGCATCATCACTCGCCGTCAGCCATGTCTCGCAGATGCAGACGACATCCAGGACAAAGTCCTGGAACACTGTTGATTTGTTCCGAAGTGAGCGTACATTGAGCATGCACAAATTAACATGATCCAGTTTCTCTCCCGTGCTTGACGAATCCTGTGGCGAGACATCGATCGAGATCGAGTGTGCATGCTGATGTAGTTGTTGTTGCTGTCTCTTCTTGGAACCTCTGCTTCCGCGGTGAGTTTTCCGCTTTCGTAGAATGACTAATGTTTTGATGCCTTCAAAAACAACGTCAGGCAATTGTTGAGACTTTGCATGACAATTCAAGTTATGCAATTGAGAACTATGATACGCCATACGACGCTGCATCCATTCATCATATGTAATTTTATTGTGATTAATGCTGTCCGGTCCAGGATTGGGGCAAATGTCACCACATTTTAAGAGTGAAGCCTGAAATGTCGCGTCTGAATTGGCATAATAGGCTGTACGAGACCCACTGTATTTTGCCACATATATAGGCCCCTGCCATTCACTGCTGCATTGACTGAGTATATCTCCTGGATAATAGACTTGGAGATTTCCATTGTATGGATGTGCAAAGGACAAAATCAGGACCAGCCAAAGGTTAAGTGATTATGTCCAAGCCATATTGTTCACAATTGATCATTTAAGTGACTGAATGAACAGGATTGTCAATGTCTGTCAATTGGTCCATTGACATAGTTGAGTGAACAAGATAGAGCCTGTGATGAAAACATGGAGTCCATATACTAAATGTAGTATATTAGAGGCAAGGAGTTCCAAAATCTAGTTTCCTGTAAAGCTCGAGCAATACTGAAATTTCAGTCCCAGAACTGGTCAGTAGCATCCAGAAAGTTGAATATAACAAACAATCAACATATGAAGAAACAACTTCAGCAGAAATTCATAAAACAAGGCGAAAAGCAGAGAGCAGATTGAGAGGGCAACCGGTATGGTGCACACTTCTCGTTATATTTATTAAGGACGAAGACGTACGGGACCTGATAAAATCGTTCTGAAAACGTTCTGAAAACGTTTTGTGTTTGCTGGGTATAGAACAGTTTTTTGTGAGAGGGTATAAATAGTGTGCTCTCTACTAGCATTATCATTATCACCATCATCTTATTCTCCTGCATGGAAAACATGAAGTATCAGTGGCGTACCGCCAGGTTTCCCTTTCTTTCTTTCTTTGTTTTTTTTTTGTGTTGGGGGGGGGGGGGGGGGGCGCAGACGTCCCCCCCCCCCCCCCCCCCCCCCATAACTTGACCCCAAAATAGAAATCATTTCGTATATATATATTGAAAAATAATAAAAAATTAAAGTGAGTAGGATAAGAATGGTTGAGTGAAGTTTTACTACGTAGTACTATAATATATTCATTATAAAACAATAGTAGTAATAAGAGAAGTGGTAAAACTAGTAGTAGTAACAGTGTACATCATAATCTGAACATCTCTAAACAGCTAACTCAGAAAATGCCCGTTGACTTTAATTTAGGTGTCATGTTGGTTAAAAACTATTTTGTTCCCTCCCCACCCCCCCCCCCCCCCCTCCCCCGTCATAAAATCCATGACACACTACCGTACTAGGTTGGTCGCTTTACTCTCTCGCCGATAATGGTCGAAATGACGTTTCATCCCCCCAATGGCGAGAATAAATCGACGCCCTTGGGCGGAGGTAAATGCACTCCAAGAATGATGTGTTATAGTTGTCATTGTTGTTTAAGTCTTACAATTCAAAATTATTTCAAGTTTGATCTTTGAAAATGATAAATTACTATAAATGTTTAGAAAATTACAATACGAAATAACAAAATGTTACCCGATATTATTTTCTTATAATATGCAACATACTATTTATTTTTGTATGACTCTGTAATTTGAATATTGTTAACATCTTTGTATATTGTTTTATGATGAATGTTATGACTTTTGTTGCAGTTTTAATTGGATTCGGAAATAAAAAAAAATAAAAAAATGCAAATAAGGTTATGCAAAACACAATCAAATCATATCATCAATAACTTGGTAATTTGTTTACTTACTGAAATAAGAACAACGGCACAACTAGATGCAATCCCCATTGTTATCTGCACTGTGCAGAAAAGTGTCCACTCTCCGTCATATCCGCGAAACCATTGGTAGAAGAAGTACATGGGTAGTATACAGATGGATATAGCGATGGATACACAAATGAATCGTCTTGATATATGCCATGTTGCTGGTTGGCCTTTTGTTGGACCATCACGCTGTTTCCCTCCATTCTCTCCACGCCATGATATGTGCTATATCAAAATGTTATGAATATGTACAAATGCTTTTATTGAATAAACATCTGAACGCATATATACAAATAAAACAATGTTAAATAAGTTAAATAAGCGCATCGTATTGTATTCATCATAGCAGTTCGGACTGTGTTTACGAGAGTAACCACACGAATATATTATAAAATAGTTTCATCTTAAATCATTGACACTACCATATAACATTTTTGACTTTACGTGGCTAGTTCTCTAGTGGTTTATCTAAAAATGCGAAGGAATTATATTATGAAATGTAATCGTCGCTTATGCGGATAATACCTTACCAACCTCAACGTTAGTAGTACTTTTTGAAATTGTACGCATTTTGAGAAATAAACGTGTGTGTATTTGATTGCTTTTGAGAAAAAAAACACTCACTGCAACAGGTGTACAACTGAATGACTTCCGTTTAAGTTATCTTCATCATATATATCCGATATCCATCATCATGGTAGCAGAAAAGATTATTTCAAAAACTCACCGTGACATAAGCAAACAAAATGCCCAACAAAAGCCCTCCTATGATGTCTTCTAGATGGGCCTTGTAGTCACGGTAACGGGCGAGAGAGATGATGAGTGGTAGTGCAATACACAGGAATAGTATGAACGGAATTCGAAGCAATCTCCTAAGACACGTGATATTTCCCGTTGATATTCTCTCCATTAAAATGAATACCTAAATACGAAATGGATTGGAAGGAAAATATTCAAAAATTGCTTTCTCAGTTTACACAGGATATATTTTAAAACAATCGTTAATCTGAAGGCAGCATTTATTGAACTGTATACAATCGGGAGCTTATTAAAAAAAGATCTACTAGTTTTAGGTATAATGACATAAGATAATTCACTAATAATGTCAAATTATAAATAAACAAATTAAAGTAATTAGGTCAGGATGTTCGTTACTTATAAGAAATATCAAATTTATAATGAAATCCATTAATAATAACGTTTATGAAAGTGTAAAATTGAAATAATATATTTCAAATTAATTTATCAAGTAAACCCAATGCATATAATGTAAGAAGACGCTCTTACCATGTAAGCAGTACCGTAGGATGCTAGCGCTGAATACAGACACGGAAAAGATCGGCTATGGGCAATTTGGGAAGGAAAGGGAAAATATAATTGGAAAAAAGAAGCTACAATTATCAAAATATTGCGTAGTGGATACATAATTGAATAAAATATCATTGTATATCTTATATTAAAAAATTAGGACTAACAGATTACTTTTTGTGAGGTTATTTTGAGTTTGAACGAAATAACTCGGTGTTAGATTCACAATCGGTTTCAGCAGGGGGCACGTGCAACTTCCAATTTACAAAAAACGTAACAAATTTAGGTTAAAATACTATAGATATAAAGAAATATAACCCCCACCCCCCCCCCCCCCCCAAAAAAATAAATAAATAAATAAACAAATACAAATTATATAAATCAATAAATACAAAAATATAACATTGTAAAATAATAAAATAAATAAATAAAATATTAATAATTCAAGTGCGCCCAAGTCAGGCAGACCACGCTATACGCCACTGAGTCTCAGAGATAGCAACCGCATAATTATACACTTCATAAGATGCAGCTTTTACATAATATAAGGCTCTGCATTTCTGGCTCATCTCTTTGCATTTTCATTGTTTTTTGTATGCGTATATAGTATTCATATTTATTTGCTGTACTTTATAGGTATGTTTTTTTATGGAAAAGCTAAATAAATTGAAATTGAATATAATAAGGGAGATACTTTTTATGATAGCATTTACCTGGCTTCATCCACTCTTTCTGGATACCTTTCATCATGATTACAGGTGAAATCTCTTTCTTTTTCAGAAGGACCTGTGTCAGGTTGGTTCTTGATTTTGAGTCCACATGCATCGATGAAGTTAGGGGCTAGACGCCCGAAAGATGTTTGTATAACATGTATAGATATCACCAAGCAAATAGCCCCAAGTAAGAAGGTAACTCTATGTTTCAAACCATTCACCTAAAAGATAAAGCGTCAAAATGTGAGATACAAGTTATACAACCAATAATTTTACATGATTTTCTTTAAAAAATCACCAAGTATACATTCTAAATGAAGAAGCAAAGTTGTAATCAATGGGCAGTGATTAAATGGATGATACAGTTTTGTCAAACTTTAGCTTAGTAACTAAAACTTTGTACGTTATCATTGAAAACTAAAAGTTATAATTCAAGAATGCATCAAATAGTAGAAAAAAACATACAAAAAACAGCCAAGTTAGAAGGCTATTTTCTTTTAAAAAGCAGCCGTTTACACAAGAGGGCGCCCTCTAGACATTTCAATGATTTCTCATCATAAATTGTTACTCTGATGTTTGTTTAAAACAATAATTAAATAGATAATTACATCATCACAAACAAGACAATGCCATTTTGGTATATTTTTGAAAATGTGTAGGCTTTTCTTAATTAAATTATCGAATAAAATGTTGGGGCCCAACATTTATTCCAATAGGATACAGTTTATATAGATATTTCACGTCTTTCTAAACCTATTTCTATCAAATAAAGTTTGTTTCGCTATTAAAATAATGTGATTTTTACCAATTATAACGTACTTTTTCATTACCTCGCAAAAAAAAACATTCTTAAAGCGCTCTCTAAACAAAAACTGTACTATTCCTTTAACCTATAACAGCTTATGAGCATATATTACGATGTTTACTTTTTACAGTACATACAGTCATTACAGCAGAGGGGTCGATCATTGGGGAAGTGTCCACCCCCCCCCCCCCCCCCCTCCATACACATATTGGGGGCAAACATATCGTTTTGGACCCAAATAAGTCCTAAGATGAAGAAGATTATAATGAGGATATCATGTCAAAGCTGGGAAAACACATAATTATCAATAATCAACCTTTCAAATCAATTTGTGTTGCAAGCTTTATTTCGGTCACGCGAACTTAAAATCATTTTCGAATGTGTTTGGCAATGCAATTTCTCAAACATAAATTAAGAAAACTGAGTAATAATAACCCTCATCTATAGATCTAAATCTGAATCTAGAATAATACATCTTTCAATTATATCCATAAGCGTTCAACGCAGTAATTGGAACATACAATTTGAATTCAGATAGTGGTCATCTATACTAGTCGTGAAAAGGCATATGGTTTGTCTCATCTGTGTCATTCGGTTGAAAACGGAAGAGTATGAAATTGCCGAAATCCTTATCCCCCGGGGGCTCCGCACCTAGACCCTCTACTGGGGCCAAATCAAAGTCGGCCCCTGCTCCCCTATACAAACAACACATCGACTGTATGTATTACTCGCTAAATCGCTTGACATGCCCGTCAAAATACATACTAAAATTATTCAATATCCTACTCTTATAAACATACTATAGTAGGCTGAAGTCTAGAAGTTTCTATAGGTGCTCAATCCCCTAGACCCTCGAGATCCTCTAGTGAAAGATCCCCTGGACACAGCCCATGCAAGGCTTCTCGCTATACTACTTTATAAAACAGCTCTGGTGAATTCTGTAACGTGATTGGTTAAATCCTGTCACGTGACTATTCATTAAATTTCCACAAACATGCACGACCGTGCAAAACAGGGTGCAACCAAAGACGCTTAATGGAAAGACCGACCACTGGACAATTTTCTTGTACAAAGTGAATGGGCAGCGCGCGATGTCCTCAGTTAATGCGCGCAATTACAGTCCTGACGTCACAATGCAAATTGCACAGGGGGTTCCCCACATATTTATTGTTGCAGTTGTTGTTGTTGCTGCTGGCTTAATGTGAATGACTCGGCTATTTTTAGCCTAGCAACAGCACTATTTTTGGAAATGAATCAGCTGACTAAGCGCACCGATTTTATAATGCGCATACATACGCAGTTATCATTGGTCAATTATTCCACAAAGCAGTATCATGTTGGGAAGAACAAAGTCGATTGGTTTGTCGGTGCGTATATTCCAGACAGTGTGCGTGATAATATGCCAATATCCAAATATGCCATTGCCTGTTTATTGTGCACGTTCGATGAGATCTGTGAATTTAACAATTCTTTATTTCAAAAATGTGAGTGAAAATCTCTAAAAGCTCATCGACAATAATTTTTAAATAGTTTTACATATACAAAGACAATATTGAATTAGAAAAACAATGTGTCCCCCAGGTGTACTCAACTTGGAGATAAGCTGATGTTCAATCGTCATACTAGCCTGAATTTGCCGAGTTTAAGTAAGTACGTTCTGATCCTTACTTTTGTTTAAATTAATACTAACAAAGGGAACATTTGTTCCAAAAAAGCTCATCGACAATAATTTTTAAATGTTTTTTAATTAATTAAAATAAACAAGATTCAGTACTGTACCCAAACCTCTGGGTGTACCCAACTTTCTCTTTAGCTCGATTTGAATCTTCATTCTGTTTGAAGGGACATCGCTGCGCGACCGCCAGTGATCTGTCTTGTAATTCTCACAGAAATACAATACACCGTGTCTCAGATAAAACGAAACCGGGTTTCATGGCAGAAATTTTCTGTCATAATGAATAATTTCCTTGATGATATATATATGTCTGAAAAGCTCTGTGTCTCTTCTTTCATTTGATGTACAACTTATGGCACATAATTCAAGCATGACTGAATTAGAACAATGGAAAGTGGTGTTACCAATATTCCATTTGCACGCATAAATTTTAAGTTTGGGTGAGTTTTAAGGGTTGTAAACGTACTTATTTTTAAAAAGGGCAAACACCACATGAAAGTTCATATTTGTATCTTTTACATGACACCTCATGCTAAAAAAATTAATGATTTATGCCAGAGAACGAGTACAATGAAACCATGCCTGATTTCTGCCCAAATGAGTGAAAGTTGAGTAAGAAGTCGCTCACCTTTCCTGACAATGCATGAGTGAATTTACACAAACATGGGGATCAGGGAAACCATGGGAAACGGGCTAGATCAGGAAAATTACCCATTTGGGCTGGAATCAAGCATGATTTCATTGTACTCGTTCTCTGGCATAAATCATTTATTTTTTAATCATGAGGTGTCATATAAAAGAGTTATGTATTTTTATGAGGTTTTGTCTTTTCTCAAAATAAGTACGTTTACTACCGTTAAAACTCACCCCAAAACCTCACCCAAACTTGCAATTTCTGCGCGCAAATCGAATTTTGGTAACACCTCTTTCCATTGTTCTAATTCAGTCTTGCGTGAATTATGTGCCATAAGTTGTACATCAAATGAAAGAAGAGACACAGAGCTTTTCAGACATATATATATCATCAAAGAAATTATTCATTATGACAGAAAATTTCTGCCATGAAACCCGGTTTCGTTTTTTCTGGGACAGTCTGTATAAATACTAGAACCCCAACTGAATAAGCGTATAGCGTTTTAACCACAGAGATAGGCCACACCTTTATCAGCAAGTTTTTGAAAATACGCACCGAATGTCATGCAAATGAGGTAGTACGTCAGATATTTTTCATTTGAATAAATTATCAGACGTGGATTCATTGGATAAATTAACACATTACGCAAAAAGCTAAAGTAATTACGCATTGCGCACTTGCAGTTGCCATGGCATTTAAACACGCACTTCTCAGCAAAATTGCGCTTCATAATACCAAAGACGCTTAAGTATTCTAATTCATCTCTATTATTTTAATTACGCGCAGTACTAACAGTTACGCGATGTCATGTTTTTAATTGCGCACAGTCAAGAAACAGGGGATTTCCTAGGATCAAAATATTGTTTTTCATTGTGACGTCATAACAGAGGCATACCATAAATTCGTGCGTGATAATTGTGAAGTTCGCGCCCGCGCATTATTATGAATGAATTTACGCTAATATTACTATGACAGCCAGTCGAATTAACATAAACATCGGTGGTTCTCTTCATTACAAATTTGGCCAACTTCCATTTTGAGTTGGGGGGGCCTGGTAATTCTACAGTCTTTGGTGCGCAACTTTTTGCACGGCTGTGACGTCACAATGCTTGTTTACATAGTTCGATCGAAGACGATCTTGCGAAAGTGATTAAAAATATGATGGAAATTGCTTCATTTTGTAAATTATCTGTTCTGTAGAAAATAAATGTGTGCAATTTCGTAAATTATATGGTATGTGGTTTGATATTGGGAAGTCTTGGAATGGGAATGCATACAATTCTGTGATAATTCTCACTTTTAACGAGAAAATTTTCTGATTTTCGGCGACTGTGATTGATCTGTTGAGCACAGAGTCAAATTCAGTGAAGCGAGTGCAGAAGTGATGATTAATTTTGTAAATTCCTTAACAAATTCACGCTCTAGAGAGTAGATAGACTGGGTTACTAATTGTGGCGAGTCTGTTTTCAATAATCCAGGAAAAATAAAACAATCCGTGGTTGAGCTTAGTTTTATAAAACTAATAATACAACAGTCTTATTATCGTACATTGTGTAAATGCATTGACTCTCGGCTATGTTAGCTGTGCGCATATAACATAGCCTCGAGTGCAATGAATTTACACAATGCACTCTAGACAGTGTATTATTAGTATAGCATAGCACGCTAAAATAAACCTCGCTATACTACTGCATAGCGCGCTAAAATAAACCTTCTCGCTATACTACTGCATAGCGCGCTAAAATAAACCCATATAACAAGATTGAATATATTTATACCTTTTAAAACGCATCTTGAGAGTGCCAATATTCAAAACCCCAAAAGATCTCGAGAGCTCCGCCCCTGGACCCCCGGCAAGGGCACTATCAAAAAGGGGATCCCTGTATCCCACCTGTTCAAACCTTTTTTTAGAGGCCGTAAATTAAACTTACACTGATATTGACATTTGTATCGTTAAAGGGATCTAGTATTAAACATTGTTGGCATGTGCAAAAAGTAATGAATGGTTGATCAAATGTGCAATTTTGTTATTTGATACGTCCACTAAGTACTGTTTAGCTCATAATTTATACTGTAATTTTTTATTGCAACTTCAAGTAAGTTGAATTGACTATGAAAAATAAATTACATTTAAGTACATATACATTTAATGCAATATTTATGTGTGTAAATGAAACTTCGAAAAAGAATCTATCAGACATTCGAAGATAAATATTACAACAAAACACAACTAAATAAGTGTCACTTGCATGGGTTGTCCATATTCATATACAAACAATAGCTTTGTGGGCTTCTCATATTCAAGTTCATTACTTATACGTAATACATATTGATATTACTCAGTCATATATATATTGAAGAATTAATGTTACATTTGAATATTTTGTAATTGTTGATGTTGCTTTTCTATGTATTGGAAATAGTGTAAGTCAAAAAGTGCCGAGCTTTCAGATCTAGCAGATCCTTCGTCGGGGCGATGAAGTAACTGGAAACATTGAATTGAAATTGAGAAAAAGCATTCTACATTATTTACCAATAACCATGGTGGAAGAATAGCGACAAGCACCGCGTAGAAGGCAGGTATAGTGTCCTCTGAACGGTATGGATACCGGATCGATGGATCCTCAGGAAACAATGTTGGTCGTCCCAAGAAGGCATTGTATGAGTCTAAAATGTACACATAATTTATAACCATTATAAAGAAAACAATGTTTGAATCAAATAATGCAAGTTATGATACATACGTTATATTTTCAAAATTACAGTAATGTATTATAGTGATAAGTTTTACAAATCATTACATTTATGATAATAATCATGATATAATACAGTAGCATTGTAGCAATTGCAATATAATATCAAATATAATAATTGATTGATAATACTGATGGAAATTTGTATTGTATTGAATATGACGTTACTATATAATCAAACTTTTACAAATAATCTAAACGTAGTGCATTGTATTTCCAAACAATGTAATTCTAAACAATTAACCCATTTTAAAATTAAAAATGTAAATCAATACACTAATTACAGTTAATATGTTAATTACTACGTCCATTACAATCTACTAGTACTCCTATACTACTACTTCTGCTATGACAACTATACTACCACTACTTGTACTACTACTACTACTACTACTACTACTACTACTACTACCCAGCTAGCCACCTGACGTCGGGCCGATGTCGGAAGTTGGTTGCCGGATGTCGGCATATCGCCGTTGGCTCGAGGTTAAAATGTCCGCCAGCCCAACATCGTCACGACGTCATTTTTGTGATATATTGGCATAACGTCATTTTCCGACAATGGCCCAACATCATGTCATGAGATGATGTTGGGCCATTGTCGGAAATTGACGTTATGCCAATATATCACAAAAATGACGTCGTGACGATGTTGGGCTGGCGGACATTTTAACCTCGAGCCAACGGCGATATGCCGACATCCGGCAACCAACTTCCGACATCGGCCCGACGTCAGGTGGCTAGCTGGGTACTACTACTACTAATACTACTACTACTACTACTACTACTACTACTACTACTACTACTACTACTACTTCTACTACTACTACTACTTCCACTACTACTACTAATACTACTACTACTACTACTACTACTACTACTACTACTACTACTACTACTTCTACTACTACTACTACTACTACTACTATACTACTACTACTACTACTACTACTACTACTACTACTACTACTACTACTACTACTATTAATACTACTACTACCATTACTACTACTATACTACTACTACTATTACTAAGTCTTCTACTACTACTACTACTACTACTACTACTACTACTACTACTACTACTACTACTACTTTAGATTGGATATACATGTGTAATTCTTTGATCATGAATTAATTTGATCACCGTCTGCAATGTTTGCCTCGTATTACTGTTCATGTCATGAGATGATGTTGGGCCATTGTCGGAAATTGACGTTATGCCAATATATCACAAAAATGACGTCGTGACGATGTTGGGCTGGCGGACATTTTAACCTCGAGCCAACGGCGATATGCCGACATCCGGCAACCAACTTCCGACATCGGCCCGACGTCAGGTGGCTAGCTGGGTACTACTACTACTAATACTACTACTACTACTACTACTACTACTACTACTACTACTACTACTACTACTTCTACTACTACTACTACTTCCACTACTACTACTAATACTACTACTACTACTACTACTACTACTACTACTACTACTACTTCTACTACTACTACTACTACTACTACTACTATACTACTACTACTACTACTACTACTACTACTACTACTACTACTACTACTACTATTAATACTACTACTACCATTACTACTACTATACTACTACTACTATTACTAAGTCTTCTACTACTACTACTACTACTACTACTACTACTACTACTACTACTACTACTACTACTACTTTAGATTGGATATACATGTGTAATTCTTTGATCATGAATTAATTTGATCACCGTCTGCAATGTTTGCCTCGTATTACTGTTTATAGCATAATACTACTATATTACTTCTAACACTGTGTTCACCTAGATAAGGCATACAAATAATATATTGTAATGATTAATTAAATACACTTGTATGTTAACAAATGTGACAGTGAAATACTAATTGTAAATACACTGTTTGGTTGTTGTTGATTGAATAACATGATATTTATGCTACTTTTCTTTATGCAATTTTTCTTTTCATTAATCATGTTTAATTTTATCTAAAAATCAAATTTTGAATTTATTTCCATTTGCCAGTTTTCACAATCACAAATATTTATCTAAGAACCGTTATTAGCTTATTCATTTACACATTTATAAGACGAGTAAGACAAGTTATGAATGGAGCCTCAGTATGTTTACTGATCGAGATTATATTATTGGCATATAGGACAAAGTCTAATAACGACGATTAGTATTTAGTCAAGGCCCCGAGGCCCCTGATGATGGGTGGTATCAGGGGCGTCGATCCGTTTTTGATATTGGGGGGGCGAAATTTGAAAATTTTTCCAGAGTGACCACTGAGAGAGCTAAAAGCCCCACATTGGCATGCCCGGAAGTTTTTATTATGCGCTCATTGAAAGTGTCTTCATGGCTCGAAGACCTGATTTGGGGGGGGGGCACCCACATTTTGGGACAATAATGGGGGTCCAGGGGGCGGAGCCCCCGGAAGCTTTTAGATTTCAGACATTTGCAACTCCTATCATGGGTGTTAAAATTGTATAAAATAGTGAATCTATACTCGTAACGTATTTTTAAAGGGCATAGCGAGAAAAAAATTGAGCCTTGCATGAAATGAATCCACGTGATCCTGTATACTATAGAGCCATCGATATAATCTAGGGCATTGGGCTCCCATGAAACTAAGCAAGGGCGTCAACAACTTCTCAAAACTGGAGGGGAGACATTGCGAGAAAGCGAAGCGACCGAGAGGGGGAGGGTGTGGGAGGGGGTGTCCCCCTCCCACAGTAGGGAGCTTTTGTATTTTGGGGCGTGAAATTGTGCGATTTGGTGCACACCTGATGGGAACTATTTTTTGTAAAATATTATTTCGGAAATCGAGCCGATCATCAACAGAAAGGCCGCATATGCAGGCCTCCCGAGCTAGTATTGAGAACAGCAATATTCGAGTACAAAAGAATGAAAAGATATGTCACCAGCTATTAGTTACCACTACCAGTACCAGGAAAATTGCCCTGCACGGCTGCACCTACATCAATCACACGATATTATAGATTACATGCAATCATCCACCAATTGTTGGTAAATTAGTCATAATACATGTTAAATTCGGATGAAACATGTAATTTTCTTGCTAAACTTTGAATTGCTGATCGTCTGGTTGAGAACTTTGGCTCTGTCAACGTCAGCCCCCATACATTGTTGGGCTCGTGTAATATATACGCCTATTAATTATGAACATAGATCCGATAATTATATCACATTCGAAATCTATCATATCTCAAAGCGCGGCAAGTTCAAATCGAGTGTTACTAGTACAAAATTACTAGTATCTCTACTTACCAAAAAAAAATGTTTTAATGTACAATTGACTGATATATTACTATTGCAGATTATAATATACGTGCATTGTGCAACATAGTGCAACATCTCCGATATATTATATTGGTTATACTGCGATCCCACTCTCTCCATTATGGACGCCATTGCCTGGGATTCCCCCAAATGTGTCTCTGCTGCCGTTACTCTCTTCGCGCTCGGTAATAAGTTGGCCTCGTTCCAATGCTCTCTAAAGATCTACGAACAATCATGTATGATCAGCGCTGTATGTTCCCATTGGTACAGTGGATAATTCATTTTTCAATTTGAAAACGAAAAAACAAAAATTAAAATTTGACCAGAATCCCATTTTGTTTGCGATTTTGAAAATAGAAAAACGACCAGAATTCAATATACATTTTCAAATAGAAAAACGAAATATTGAAAAAATGATATAAGCCAGTTCGTAGTTACAATCTGCGCATGCGCGTATTTACTTCCGGGTATTTTGATATTCCATCGATCGTGAGAATCAAAGGAGCCACACGTGCAATTGAATGCGAATTATTTGTTTAAGTTTTTAAAATCTGGATCAGGATAAAAATAAGCCCATCGTTTTTGTATTCACCACATCAACGGTTAATAGCATAATATGTACTATTTCATAGAACAAGAACCGGTTTGATAGAATGTGTTATTCATGTGTAATGATGATAATTATTGATCAATAATTTCACCGAGCCCTGCTTGGCCCGGCTAGCACGCACGTATAGGTGTACATAATAGTGTACATAGCATTGTGCGGAGATTATCGTCTTCCGCTTGCTGCACTATCCAACGCAAAAACAGTTTTTGCTGGCTGATTTCTCTCTCCATTTATTAGCAAATGCAAACAAAATTTCGTTTATGTGATCCACAATTTATATAAATTGATAATGATTACCGACTTTCTTGTTTTGAAGACCGCGCAACATGTAGAAAGAAATATTATATCCCGTCTGTTTTCCTTGCAGATGGCGTCCTAAAACATAGCGTTCAATTTTGAACGGTACATTGTACGAATGGGTGGTATGCTTATCGCCCGCCTGACATAGCATTATTGTGTGTGAATGATTCACCTAGATCATTCACAAGAAAGATGATTACAAGAAAGTTGATATGGAGAAAAATCGGTAAATTCTTGAATATACTTTACATCAAATGTGTTCTTTATGAGTTTATGCAGCTGCTCGTATAATTGGACTAATAAGGGGAGGAGAGAAGGCCGAGGGCATACAAATGTTTTATGGATGGCTAGGGGTAGCCGAGGGGAGGTGGGGCGGGGGGGGGGGGGGGGGGGGGGGGGAGGTGGCTGGATACGGGGATATAAAGGAGTATAATTATGTTACCTCCAGGGTTTTAAGGGTTTAATTTAATATGAACAGAAAATGGGACTACTGTCGGGAGGGGAGAAAAGGGGAGGGCCTAATAATTGTTTATGGATGGCTAGGTGTAGTCAAGGGGGAAGGGGGCTGGATACGGATAGGCCTATACAGAGTGTTTACAAAAAAGCGGAACCCAACTTCCACCAGCAATATCTTATGTATTAAACATAGTTATGTTTATTGCAATAAAGATAATTTATTATTCTTTCATTTGATACCAAATTTGTAACAATTGAGCTTGTAGTTATTGAATTGCAAGCATTTTAAACGAGCAATGTTAAAATTGCTTTGCGCACAAGATTTAGATCTATTCATCAACACGGTGTGATGGTGATTCATGGAAACCTCTCCTTGTGTTCTTTTGTCTTGTAATCCTTTTGTTCCGTAAAAAGTTTAACACGGAGATACTTTTTAAATCAGTTCCTTGCCTGATCATGCAACTGACCACTTAAAACGAGCACAAACCTGTGTGGACAGACATGGGGGTCATGTGGAAGGACCTTGGGGATAATTATGGACCCTCAACTCTTCAAAAAGTTGAATAGAATGTAAAACTATGAATCAAGAAACATCATGAAATGTCACTTGAATTTGTCTACTGTTTCTTTCTTTACACTGCATTTAACAATTACTTTCTACTCTTGTGCGCAAAGTACTTTTTACATAACCTTTTTAAAATAAGTTTGCATGACGTTATCACCACATATTTGGTATCAAACGAAAGAGTATGAATTAACCTTTGACATGACATATTGCAATAAATATAATTATGTTTATGTAATAAAATATTGCGGGTGGAAGTTTGGTTCCGCTTTTTTATAAACACCCTGTATAAAGGAGTTACCTCCTTCTTTTTAGGGTTTTAATTGAATAATGAACATAGAATCGGACTACGGTCGGGAGGGGAGAAGGGGAGGGCATAATAATGGTTTATGGATGGCTAGGGTAGCTAAGGGAGGAGGGAGGGGGGTGCTGGATATAAATAAGTGTATATATATCCTCTTGATTTTAGGGGTTTAATTAAATACAAACAGAGAATGGGACTACTGTCGGGAGGACAGAAAGGGGGAGGGCATAATAATGCTGTATGGATGGCTAGGGTAGTCAAGGGGGGGGGGGGGGTGGGGGATGGATACGGTAGACCCCTTTGGAGACCCCTCAGAGCATGATTTAAACATGGGGGGCCCTGTCCATCTCTTTGAAGCCCCGTCTGAGCATACTCGAACCATGGACAGCCCCCTCTGAGTATATCCCAAGCATGGGGGCTCCGCCCATCTCTTTGCAGCCACCTCTGAGCATAAATGTCTTTGTTTTGGGGAGCCCCCTCTGAGCATGAATGAAGCCTTGGGGCACCACCCTTCTCCTAATCCCCTACTACAACCCCCCCCCCCCCCCCCCCCCCCCCCCCCCCGGTTGGCTACCCCTAGCCATCCATAAAACATTATTATGCCCTCCGCCTTTCTTCCCTCCCGACACTAGTCTCATTCTCTGTTCATATTAAATTAAACCCATAAAACCAAGGAGGTAACATACTCCTATATCACCGTTTCCAGCCCCCCCCCCCCCCCCTCCCCCTCGGCTTCCCCTAGCCATCCATAAAACATTTGTATGCTCTCATCCTTCTCCCCTATGAAGATCACTCGGAAAAATTAACGCATGAGGGCGGGCTTCAATTTGAAACGTATTTCGGGATTCTGAATTCTAAAATGCGAAACACTTGCCAATATCCGTTTTTCTATTTGAAAATTGATATTGAATTCTGGTCGTTTTTCCATTTTCAAAATCGCAAAAAAAAAATGGGATTCTGATTCAATTTTCAAATTTTTGTTTTCGTTTTCAAATAGAAAAATTAATTATCCACCTGTACCTTGATTCCATCCGCAATATGAATTATTATTATGAGTGACGCAAATATTCAAGATGAATGGAAGAACGCCAATAAACATAAAAAAACAACATAAGTTCAACAATAACATGAATATTGCGGTTTTTTGCCTGGGTTTTGCCCTAATTGTGAGGCACGGGGAGATTTCCCCTTGGCCCGATGATGTTCTTAATTTGGTTTTGTTTATTATGGTTCGAAAACGTTATTTATGCATCAACAACAACAACATAAATAATAAAATAAATGAGAAGAATAAAATAATATTTAGTTATTGGCGAAAATATTCAAATTGAATGAACCGCCAATAAACAATAAACAACAATGAATACATTCTGATGCATGACATCGATAAAAAATCACTATCGATCATGCATGCTAGAAAAAAATATAAGTCATTATGGGGAATTTCTACCAAACTGGTCCACATTAGTGTGTTCTGCGCTGATGACCACATTTTGCCAAGTTTATAAGAATGTCGAGATCTCCCTTATATTATTTATTTATTTCGTTCAGAATTTCTTGGAGTTTCTTATATACATATTCATAGCATGAGCTCCATAAATATCATACAATATACACATGTTATTAAGTGCTCCATTCCCACAAAATATGCACATAATGTAAATGCACGCACACATTCTTACAAGATAATATAGTCCTCACTCATAGCTTGGAAAAAAATACAAGTTAAAGGGTACCACCACCCAAAAATAAAATTCTTATTAGAGAAAGGTAACATCTTTAGTATTCCATTCCATCAACAAGTTCACAACAAATATGTTTCCAGAAAAAAATATATAATTGGAAACGCATCACCATTCTAAAGCATGCGTTCATGCTGTCTGAATTGCGAAGACTGCGATGCGTGCGGTGAATTGCAATGTGTGTAGAGCTTGTAGTGTCTTTGGCAGAGCGAACCCCGGGAGCGAACGAATCGCCCGGGAATCTATTGTCTACAAACGTACGCGTGAATAGCATTGGCGCACTCGCAAACATAAACACAACACTCACACAACACTCTTAAGTTTAACGCACACATACCTATATGCACACATATTCATCATACAAAGTTACAAACATAATTATATAATACACACACACGAAACATACATGTACTCTTAATAAACACAGCCATAATATGCCACATGCACACATACATAATTTTACCAGACACATAGCAAAATAATGTGTATGTGCAGACATTTTTGTAAGTCTGAGCTTTAGTAACCAAAACCTGCACAATAACATTACAAACTAATAGTTATAACTCCACCATGCTCGAAAGGTATAGGAAATTACAAACGACTAAGTAAAAAGCCTGTTATCATTCAAAAAGAGCCATTCAACACAAGAGGGCGCTTTCTAAAAAAAAAGCATTGGCTTCAACCATTTTTCATACTACATTATGCATATGATGTTTTGTTGTAATAATGATTAAATAGAGAGATCATCAACAACTATTTAAAAATCTCTTTTGAAATTTTTTGAAAAAGTATAAGCATTTTTTTATTTTGAAAAAATCATCGAATAAATCTGGGCCCCAGATTAATTCCGATCGGATATATTTATTGATATTTCAGCCATTTTTGAACCCATTTTGATCAAATAAAGTTTATTTTGTCATTAAAGTTGTATGCTCTTTTAATTTGACACTCAGTTTTTCATTATCTCACAAAAAATGTCGTGCAGCGCCCTCTATACCAAAACACTTTCAAAAGTGTAATTATAAAAATAAAACCAAACAATATTCTGTCTTGAGTCAACATACTGTATATATCATTCTTTTCATTAAAAAAATCTACTTAATTCGTTCATTATGAATATCAGTCTGTGACAGTGGCGTAACTGGGATTCTCTCCAGAGGGGTTGGCACCCAGGGGGCCTAACATTTTCATCATAATATTAACCTAAAGTTTACATGATTTTGGCAAAATACGAGTAGTTTTTTCACTGATATCTACTCTCAAATTATTACATGATTTTGGCTACATGATGAATTGGTGGAGGCACGTATACCCCCCCCCCCCCCCACCCCCCCCCAACCCCCGTAGCTACGCCCCTGGCCTGTGACTGGGTAACACTATAATTATTTTATACTATTTTTTCACAATATAAATAATGTAAAAATAATGGTGGCTATACTTACAAATCTCTTCCTCAGCGGCGTGAATTACATTACATCTGTAAAGTATTGCCCAAAATGACATTTGAGACTTCAATCCTGTACCAAAATCATTGTAAGATATGTCCGAATGATGTGTGAAAGTTTCATTAAAAAATAACACTGCTTTCCTGGTTAAAAAAGCGAACATATGCGTCAGCTTTTACAACAAATTACTGTATGACGTTTATGAAGTTTATGACCGTTCATTAACGCTCTTGAGCTGAATGATAGATATCGTCATACTAAAGGGGCATTTGAACAAATATAACCTTGTTTCATTCTTCAACACGGTAGAAGAGAAACGAGGAAGCTCCAATGTTAATTACTAAGTCCATTACAATCTACTACTACTATGACAACTATACTACCACTACTTGTACTACTACTACTACTACTACTAGCCTACTACTATTACTAAGTCAACTACTACTACTACTACTATTTTTTATTAATACTACTACTATCATTACTACTACTATACTACTACTACTACTACTACTACTACTTCTACTACTACTACTACTATACTACTACTTTAGATTGGATATACATGTGTAATTCTTTGATCATGAATTAATTTGATCACCGTCTGCTAGTGCTATGATAGCCTCGTATTACTGTTTATAGCATATTATACTACTATATTACTTCTAATAACACTGTGTTCACCTAGATAAGGCATACAAATAATATATTGTAATGATTAATTAAATACACTTGTATTTTAACAAATGTGACAGTGAAATACTAATTGTAAATACACTGGTTGTTGTTGATTGAATAACATGATAATTATGCTACTTTTCGTTATGCATTTTTTCTTTTCATTAATCATGTTTAATTTTATCTAAAAATCAAATTTTGAATTTATTTCCATTTGCCAGTTTTCACAATCACAAATATTTATCTAGAAACGTAATTTTATTAGCTTATTCATTTACACATTTATAAGACGAGTAAGACACGTTATGAATGGAGCCTCAGTATGTTTACTGATCGAGATTATATTATTGGCATAAAGGACAAAGTCTATTAAATCTGGGCCCCAGATTAATTCCGATCGGATATATTTATTGATATTTCAGCCATTTTTGAACCCATTTTGATCAAATAAAGTTTATTTTGTCATTAAAGTTGTATGCTCTTTTAAATTGACACTCAGTTTTTCATTATCTCACAAAAAATGTCGTGCAGCGCCCTCTATACCAAAACACTTTCAAAAGTGTTATAATTATAAAAAATAAAACCAAACAATATTCTGTCTTGAGTCAACATACTGTATATATCATTCTTTTCATTAAAAAAATCTACTTAATTCGTTCATTATGAATATCAGTCTGTGACAGTGGCGTAACTGGGATTCTCTCCAGAGGGGTGGCACCCAGGGGGCCTAACATTTTCATCATAATATTAACCTAAAGTTTACATGATTTTGGCAAAATACGAGTAGTTTTTTCACTGATATCTACTCTCAAATTATTACATGATTTTGGCTACATGATGAATTGGTGGAGGCACGTATACCCCCCCCCCCCCCCCCCCCCAACCCCCGTAGCTACGCCCTGGCCTGTGACTGGGTAACACTATAATTATTTATACTATTTTTTCACAATATAAATAATGTAAAAATAATGGTGGCCTATACTTACAAATCTCTTCCTCAGCGGCGTGAATTACATTACATTATTACGCCTTATATATACTGCCTATTCACTGTCAATTTCTGTGTTGGTATATTATTATAAAGCGCAATAATAATACATGTACGTGCATATAATTTCTCGACGAGAAAACTTGAGTAGTCATTACGATGTATTCGTATAAAGCTAAGTGCTAAGTAATACGTTACTTTTCTTCATACGTAATAATATAAAGAATACCACGTGTGAAGAAAATGTTACATAATGTAAAATGTTTTATTATGATAACAATAGGATATTATTATAATGCGACTTGGCTATATTAGAATTTAGAATACACTATTTCTAATAAAGCAACTTAAAGGTGCACCTGTAAAGTGTCAGATATTGCCCAAAATGACATTTGAGACTTCAATCCTGTACCAAAATCATTGTAAGATATGTCCGAATGATGTGTGAAAGTTTCATTAAAAAATAACACTGCTTTCCTGGTTAAAAAAGCGAACATATGCGTCAGCTTTTACAACAAATTACTGTATGACGTTTATGAAGTTTATGACCGTTCATTAACGCTCTTGAGCTGAATGATAGATATCGTCATACTAAAGGGGCATTTGAACAAATATAACCTTGTTTCATTCTTCAACACGGTAGAAGAGAAACGAGGAAGCTCCAATGTTAATTACTAAGTCCATTACAATCTACTACTACTATGACAACTATACTACCACTACTTGTACTACTACTACTACTACTACTAGCCTACTACTATACTAAGTCAACTACTACTACTACTACTATTTTTTATTAATACTACTACTATCATTACTACTACTATACTACTACTACTACTACTACTACTACTACTACTACTACTACTACTACTATACTACTACTTTAGATTGGATATACATGTGTAATTCTTGATCATGAATTAATTTGATCACCGTCTGCTAGTGCTATGATAGCCTCGTATTACTGTTTATAGCATATTATACTACTATATTACTTCTAATAACACTGTGTTCACCTAGATAAGGCATACAAATAATATATTGTAATGATTAATTAAATACACTTGTATTTTAACAAATGTGACAGTGAAATACTAATTGTAAATACACTGGTTGTTGTTGATTGAATAACATGATAATTATGCTACTTTTCGTTATGCATTTTTTCTTTTCATTAATCATGTTTAATTTTATCTAAAAATCAAATTTTGAATTTATTTCCATTTGCCAGTTTTCACAATCACAAATATTTATCTAAGAAACGTAATTTTATTAGCTTATTCATTTACACATTTATAAGACGAGTAAGACACGTTATGAATGGAGCCTCAGTATGTTTACTGATCGAGATTATATTATTGGCATAAAGGACAAAGTCTATTAAATCTGGGCCC
This sequence comes from Echinarachnius parma, assembly GCA_037951105.1. Taxonomy (NCBI): domain Eukaryota; kingdom Metazoa; phylum Echinodermata; class Echinoidea; order Clypeasteroida; family Echinarachniidae; genus Echinarachnius; species Echinarachnius parma. Next base: position 30,487 of record JBAMJV010003708.1, read on the forward strand.
CAGATTAATTCCGATCGGATATATTTATGATATTTCAGCCATTTTTGAACCCATTTTGATCAAATAAAGTTTATTTTGTCATTAAAGTTGTATGCTCTTTTAAATTTGACACTCAGTTTTTCATTATCTCACGAAAAAATGTCGTGCAGCGCCCTCTATACCAAAACACTTTCAAAAGTGTATAATTATAAAAAATAAAACCAAACAATATTCTGTCTTGAGTCAACATACTGTATATATCATTCTTTTCATTAAAAAAATCTACTTAATTCGTTCATTATGAATATCAGTCTGTGACAGTGGCGTAACTGGGATTCTCTCCAGAGGGGTGGCACCCAGGGGGCCTAACATTTTCATCATAATATTAACCTAAAGTTTACATGATTTTGGCAAAATACGAGTAGTTTTTTCACTGATATCTACTCTCAAATTATTACATGATTTTGGCTACATGATGAATTGGTGGAGGCACGTATACCCCCCCCCCCCCCCCCCCCCCCAACCCCCGTAGCTACGCCCCTGGCCTGTGACTGGGTAACACTATAATTATTTTATACTATTTTTTCACAATATAAATAATGTAAAAATAATGGTGGCTATACTTACAAATCTCTTCCTCAGCGGCGTGAATTACATTACATTATTACGCCTTATATATACTGCCTATTCACTGTCAATTTCTGTGTTGGTATATTATTATAAAGCGCAATAATAATACATGTACGTGGCATATAATTTCTCGACGAGAAAACTGAGTAGTCATTACGATGTATTCGTATAAAGCTAAGTGCTAAGTAATACGTTACTTTTTCTTCATACGTAATAATATAAAGAATACCACGTGGTGAAGAAAATGTTACATAATGTAAAATGTTTTATTATGATAACATAGGATATTATTATAATGCGACTTGGCTATATTAGAATTTAGAATACACTATTTCTAATAAAGCAACTTAAAGGTGCACCTGTAAAGTGTCAGATATGCCCAAAATGACATTTGAGACTTCAATCCTGTACCAAAATCATTGTAAGATATGTCCGAATGATGTGTGAAAGTTTCATTAAAAAATAACACTGCTTTCCTGGTTAAAAAAAGCGAACATATGCGTCAGCTTTTACAACAAATTACTGTATGACGTTTATGAAGTTTATGACCGTTCATTAACGCTCTTGAGCTGAATGATAGATATCGTCATACTAAAGGGGCATTTGAACAAATATAACCTTGTTTCATTCTTCAACACGGTAGAAGAGAAACGAGGAAGCTCCAATGTTAATTACTAAGTCCATTACAATCTACTACTACTATGACAACTATACTACCACTACTTGTACTACTACTACTACTACTACTAGCCTACTACTATTACTAAGTCAACTACTACTACTACTACTATTTTTTATTAATACTACTACTATCATTACTACTACTATACTACTACTACTACTACTACTACTACTACTACTACTACTACTACTATACTACTACTTTAGATTGGATATACATGTGTAATTCTTTGATCATGAATTAATTTGATCACCGTCTGCTAGTGCTATGATAGCCTCGTATTACTGTTTATAGCATATTATACTACTATATTACTTCTAATAACACTGTGTTCACCTAGATAAGGCATACAAATAATATATTGTAATGATTAATTAAATACACTTGTATTTTAACAAATGTGACAGTGAAATACTAATTGTAAATACACTGGTTGTTGTTGATTGAATAACATGATAATTATGCTACTTTTCGTTATGCATTTTTTCTTTTCATTAATCATGTTTAATTTTATCTAAAAATCAAATTTTGAATTTATTTCCATTTGCCAGTTTTCACAATCACAAATATTTATCTAAGAAACGTAATTTTATTAGCTTATTCATTTACACATTTATAAGACGAGTAAGACACGTTATGAATGGAGCCTCAGTATGTTTACTGATCGAGATTATATTATTGCATAAAGGACAAAGTCTAATAACGACGATTAGTATTTAGTCAAGGCCTCGAGGCCCCTGATGATGGGTGGTATAATACTGCTAGTGCTAGGACCGCTCAGGCTTTGGTGGTGACACGCAATTAGTACAGAGGCGCGCGTGTGATTACAGCGCGGGAGCTTTGACAAAAGGCTAGACAATGAAGGCCAGTACACATGAACAAACACAGCATACATTATCAGTTATGATTCAAATTAGTGGTTGGATGACACACTGGCGATTGCGGAGGGGGGGGGGGGGGGGGTGATGGGGACTATTTTTTGTAAAATATTATTTCGGAAATAGAGCCGATCATCAACAGAAAGGCCGCATATGCAGGCCTCCCGAGCTAGTATTGAGAACAGCAATATTCGAGTACAAAATAATGAAAAGATATGTCACCAGCTATTTACCAGTACCAGGAAAATTGCCCTGCACGGCTGCACCTACATCAATCACACGATATTATAGATTACATGCAATCATCCACCAATTGTTGGTAAAATAGTCATAATGCATGTTAAATTCGGATGAAACATGTAATTTTCTTGCTAAACTTTGAATTGCTGATCGTCTGGTTGAGAACTTTGGCTCTGTCAACGTCACTCAGCCCCCATACATTGTTGGGCTCGTGTATATTAATATATACGCCTATTATGAACATAGATCCGATAATTATATCACATTCGAAATCTATATCATATCTCACAGCGCGGCAAGTTCAAATCGAGTGTTACTAGTACAAAATTACTAGTATCTCTACTTACCAAAAAAAAAATTTGTAATGTACAATTGACTGCTATATTACTATTGCAGATTATAATATACGTACCATGCAACATCTCCGATATTAGCGATCCCACTCTCTCCATTATGGACGCCATTGCCTGGGATTCTCCCAAATGTGTCTCTGCTGCCGTTACTCTCTTCGCGCTCGGTACGGTACCGGTATAGTAATAAGTTGGCCTCGTTCCAATGCTCTCTAAAGATACGAACAATCATATATGATCAGCGCTGTTGTAATGTTCCCATTGGTACAGGTGGATAATTCATTTTTCAATTTGAAAACGAAAAAACAAAAATGAAAATTTGACCAGAATCCCATTTTTTTTTGCGATTTTGAAATAGAAAAACGACCAAAATTTAATATCCATTTTCAAATAGAAAAACGAAATATTGAAAAAAGGATATTGGCGAGTGTTCGAATTTCAGAATTCAGAATCCCGAAGCCCGCCCGCATGCGTTCATTTTCCGCGCGACAAATGTTTTATGGATGGCTAGGGGTAGCCGAAGGGAGGAGGGGGGGGGGGGGGGGGGGTGGCTGGATACGGGGATATAAAGGAGTATTATGTTACCTCCTTGGTTTTAAGGGTTTAATTTAATATGAACAGAGAATGGGACTACTGTCGGGAGGGGAGAAAAGGGGAGGGCATAATATTTGTTTATGGATGGCTAGGTGTAGTCAAAGGGGAAGGGGGACTGGATACGGGTAGGCCTATATAAAGGAGTTACCTCCTTCGTTTTAGGGTTTTAATTGAATACGAACAGAGAATCGGACTATAGTCGGGAGGGAGAAGGGGAGGGCATAATAATTGCTGTATGGATGGCTAGGGGTAGTCAAGGGGGGGGGGGGGGGGGGGGGGGGGGGGGGGGGGGTGGGGGGGTGGGATGGATACGGATAGACCCCTTTGGAGACCCCTTCAGAGCATGATTTAAACATGGGGGGCCCTGTCCATCTCTTTGAAGCCCCGTCTGAGCATACTCGAACCAATGGGCAGCCCCCTCTGAGTATATCCCAATCATGGGGGCTCCGCCCATCTCTTTGCAGCCACCTCTGAGCGTAAATTCCCTTGTTTTGGGGAGCCCCCTCTGAGCATGAATGAAGCCTGTGGGGCACTACCATCTCTTTGGGGACCCCCTATGAAGCCTGGAGGCTCCGTCCTTGTTTTGAGGAGCCCCTCTGAGCATGAATGAAGCCTTGGTGCACCACCCTTCTCCTAATCCCCTACTTCAACCCCCCCCCCCCCCCCCCCCCCCGGTTGGCTACCCCTAGCCATCCATAAAACATTATTATGCCCTCCGCCTTTCTTCCCTCCCGACACTAGTCTCATTCTCTGTTCATATTAAATTAAACCCCTAAAACCAAGGAGGTAACATAACTCCTATATCACCGTATCCAGCCCCCCCCCCCCCCCTCCCCCTCGGCTTCCCCTAGCCATCCATAAAACATTTGTATGCTCTCACCCCTTCTCCCCTATGAAGATCACTCGGAAAAATTAACGCATGAGGGCGGGCTTCAATTTGAACCGTATTTCGGGATTCTGAATACTAAAATGCGAAACACGTGCCAATATCCGTTTTTCAATATTTCGTTTTTTCTGTTTGAAAATTGATATTGAATTCTGGTCGTTTTTCCATTTTCAAAATCGCAAAAAAAATGGATTCTGGTTCAATTTTCAAATTTTTGTTTTCGTTTTCAAATAGAAAAATGAACGCACGAGGCAGGATTCAATTTGAAACGGATTTCGGATTCTGAATTCTGAAATGCAAAACACTCGCCATTATGCGTTTTTTGATATTTCGTTTTTCTATTTGAAAATGGATATTGAATTCTGGTCGTTTTTCCATTTTTTTAATCGCAAAAAAAAGGGATCCTGGTCAAATTTTCATTTTGTTTTTTTCGTTTTCAAATTGAAAAATAAATTATCCACCTGTACCTACCTTGATTCCATCCGCAATATTAATTATTATTATGAGTGACGTAAATATTCAAGATGAATGAAGAACGCCAATAAACATAAAACAACAACATAAGTTCAACAACAACATGAATATTGCGGTTTTTGCCTGGGTTTTGCCCTAATTGTGAGGCACGGGGAGATTTCCCTTATAATAGAGCCTGCTCAATGCACCCAGCTGGGTTGGCCCGATGATGTTCTTAATTTGGTTTTGTTTATTATGGTTCGAAAACGTTATTTATGCATCAACAATAACAAAATAAATAATAAAATAAATGAGAAGAATTAAATAATATTTAGTTATTGGCGAATTGAATGAACCGCCAATAAACAACAATGAATACATTCTGATGCATGACATCGATAAAAATCACTATCGATCATGCATGCTAGAAAAGAATATAAGTCATTATGGGGAATTTCTACCAAATTGGTCCACATCAGTGTGTTCTGCGCTGATGACCACATTTTGCCAAGTTTATAAGAATGTCGAGATCTCCCTTATATTAATTATTTCGTTCAGAATTTCTTGGAGTTTTCTATATACATTTTCATAGCATGAGCTCCATAAATATCATACAATATACACATGTTATTAAGTGCTCCATTCCCACAAAATATGCACATAATGTAAATGCACGCACACATTCTTACAAGATATAGTCCTCACTCGTAGCTTGGACAAAATACAAGTTATAGTAAAGGGGTACCACCACCCAAAAATAATATTCTTATTAAAGAAAGGTAACATCTTTAGTATTCTATTCCATCAACAAGTTCACAAAAATATGTTTCCAGAAAAAAAATATATAATTGGAAACGCATCACCATTCTAAAGCATGCGTTCATGCTGTCTGAATTGCGAAGACTGCGATGCGTGCGGTGAATTGCAATGTGTGTAGAGCGAACGAATCGCCCGGGAATCTATTGTCTACAAACGTACGCGTGAATAGCATTGGCGCACTCGCAAATGGTTGGCCCGTATGGAACCAGGAAATAGCAGTGGTTCCGTAAGTGGTGGAAATTAATTGCTTTGTTTATGAATTACACAACCCTTTGCAAAATGTTGGGTATCTATTTGATATCACAAAACG
>JBAMJV010003709.1:0-101254 GCA_037951105.1 Echinarachnius parma
GGGGGGGGGGGGGGGCGGGGGAGGGGCTACTACTTTCCTTTCACATCGTTACGTTCATAATAGAGTGAATTGATTTGGACATCGATCCCTGAATTCCCCATATCCCCCTCCCTTGAGTTTACCCCATCTATACACTCCTATGCTGTTGATTGGATTACCCCGCCGTCTCTTCAAGCCTTCCTGGCTGTTCCCATGTGTGATCGTCAAAGAAAAGAATTGATAATCAATTTGACTGCAAACGAAGTAAGTTAAAAACTGATAGTTTACATATAATTATGTACCAGAGGCTATTTTTCCCATATCTTTGTCAAAGAACAACCTAGACCATAATTCTACTAAAGACTATCGGACTGCGCGGAGATACGTGCGAAAAGCGTCAGACTCTATTATACCATATCCTAAAAAGAAGAAGATAAGAAGAAGATTTCTCCGCGGGGGATTCACGAGGGAATCTCAACCCCGGCTCTAAAACACGTAGCCTACTTAGGTGTCCTTTCTAATCATTTTCATAAGTATGCATAACGAGGGAAATGTGTAGTTTATAATTGAGTTGATCCAGCAGGGTCCCAGACAGATTGGGAAATTAATTCGGGATGGTGGTGGTGGTGGTGGTGGTGGTGGTGGTGGTGGTGGTGGTGGTGGTGGTGGCGGTGGTGGGGGGGGGGGGGGGGCACCTTCTGCACGTCTGCCTGTATATCGGAACTGAAATATTACCCTATACTACTCTGCATGATGCAATACACCTGGTTAAATTTGCAACCTAACTATATAAGGGTGTTTTGTTTGCCCCTTCGTTGATCCAATGACATACACATTGGACATAGTACTTTGTTGACATGTGCAAACACTGACAGAGGGTTGATACAATTTTCATTTCTGTAATCCGGTATGTTCATTGAGTGATGCTTTAAATTCCGCTGTAAATTAATTGCACAAACTTTGTACACATTTTAAATGTTCCTAAGGAGGAATTTAAAATCCGTAACAGTACTTCAATCATAAATGTCTTTATAACGAATTTTAAAGCGAAGTTCGGGAAACCCAAACCTTTACATGCTTCTATTGGTATGATAACAAGGTTTGTGTAAGCCCCTTTCACATGCTGATATTGGTATGATAACAAGGTTTGTGTAAGCCCTTTCACACTGCTGCTATTGGTATGATAACAAGGTTTGTGTAAGCCCTTTGACATGCTGCTAATGGTGTGATAACAAGGTTTGTGTAAGCCCTTTCACATGCTTCTATTGGTATGATAACAAGGTTTGTGTAAGCCTTTCACATGCTTCTATTGGTATGATAACAAGGTTTGTGTAAAGCCCTTTGACATGCTTCTATGGTATGATAACAAGGTGTGTGTAAGCCCTTTGACATGCCTTCTATTGGTATGATAACAAGGTTTGTGTAAGCCCTTTGACATGCTTCTATTGGTATGATAACAAGGTTTGTGTAAGCCTATGCTTCTATTGGTATGATAACAAGGTTTGTGTAAGCCCTTTCACATGCTGCTATTGGTATGATAACAAGGTTTGTGTAAGCCCTTTCACATGCTGCTATTGGTATGATAACAAGGTTTGTGTAAGCCCTTTCACATGCTGCTATTGGTATGATAACAAGGTTTGTGTAAGCCCTTTCACATGCTGCTATTGGTGTGATAACAAGGATTGTGTAAGCCCTTTCACATGCTTCTATTGGTATGATAACAAGGTTTGTGTAAGCCCTTTCACATGCTGCTATTGGTATGATAACAAGGTTTGTGTAAGCCCTTTGACATGCTTCTATTGGTATGATAACAAGGTTTGTGTAAGCCCTTTCACATGCTTCCATTGGTATGATAACAAGGTGTGTGTAAGCCCTTTGACATGCTTCCATTGGTATGATAACAAGGTTTGTGTAAGCCCTTTCACATGCTTCTATTGGTATGATAACAAGGTGTGTGTAAGCCCTTTCACATGCTGCTATTGGTATGATAACAAGGTTTGTGTAAGCCCTTTGACATGCTTCTATTGGTATGATAACAAGGTTTGTGTAAGCCCTTTCACATGCTTCTATTGGTATGATAACAAGGTGTGTGTAAGCCCTTTGACATGCTTCTATTGGTATGATAACAAGGTTTGTGTAAGCCCTTTGACATGCTTCTATTGGTATGATAACAAGGTTTGTGTAAGCCCTTTCACATGCTGCTATTGGTATGATAACAAGGTTTGTGTAAGCCCTTTCACATGCTGCTATTGGTATGATAACAAGGTTTGTGTAAGCCCTTTCACATGCTTCTATTGATATGATAACAAGGTTTGTGTAAGCCCTTTCACATGCTTCTATTGGTATGATAACAAGGTGTGTGTAAGCCCTTTCACATGCTGCTATTGGTATGATAACAAGGTTTGTGTAAGCCCTTTCACATGCTGTTATTGGTGTGATAACAAGGTTTGTGTAAGCCCTTTCACATGCTTCTATTGGTATGATAACAAGGTGTGTGTAAGCCCTTTCACATGCTTCTATTGGTATGATAACAAGGTTTGTGTAAGCCCTTTCACATGCTTCTATTGGTATGATAACAAGGTTTGTGTAAGCCCTTTGACATGCTGCTATTGGTGTGATAACAAGGTTTGTGTAAGCCCTTTGACATGCTGCTATTGGTATGATAACAAGGTTTGTGTAAGCCCTTTCACATGCTTCTATTGGTATGATAACAAGGTTTGTGTAAGCCCTTTGACATGCTGCTATTGGTATGATAACAAGGTTTGTGTAAGCCCTTTCACATGCTTCTATTGGTATGATAACAAGGTTTGTGTAAGCCCTTTCACATGCTGCTATTGGTATGATAACAAGGTTTGTGTAAGCCCTTTGACATGCTGCTATTGGTATGATAACAAGGTTTGTGTAAGCCCTTTCACATGCTTCTATTGGTATGATAACAAGGTTTGTGTAAGCCCTTTCACATGCTGCTATTGGTATGATAACAAGGTTTGTGTAAGCCCTTTCACATGCTTCTATTGGTATGATAACAAGGTTTGTGTAAGCCCTTTCACATGCTTCTATTGGTATGATAACAAGGTTTGTGTAAGCCCTTTCACATGCTGCTATTGGTATGATAACAAGGTTTGTGTAAGCCCTTTCACATGCTTCTATTGATATGATAACAAGGTGTGTGTAAGCCCTTTGACATGCTTCCATTGGTATGATAACAAGGTTTGTGTAAGCCCTTTCACATGCTGCTATTGGTATGATAACAAGGTTTGTGTAAGCCCTTTCACATGCTTCTATTGGTATGATAACAAGGTGTGTGTAAGCCCTTTGACATGCTTCCATTGGTATGATAACAAGGTTTGTGTAAGCCCTTTGACATGCTTCTATTGGTATGATAACTTACACAAACCTTAAGGTTTGTGTAAGCCCTTTCACATGCTTCTATTGGTATGATAACAAGGTTTGTGTAAGCTGCTATAGTTCTGTGTAGGTTTTGTGAATGTTCTCAATGTTTCTAGATCCCTTAAAATATCCACATCTCCATCAAGAATGATTTAATTAGGCAAGTGCAGATTTTCTTTAGGCAAGTCCATTACTAAACATTGCATTATGACGTATAAATATCATAGAAGTATGACTCCAACACTGCCGTTGTAGAACTAGAAGGTAAACTGTATTGCCCGTAGGTACCGTACCCCATACACTTTGTACATAAAACAATGGCGGGCTGACGGTCTTGTTTACGAGCAGTATTGAACGGAGGAAGTTCGTCACAAAACTGCATTGTGGGGAAATAATATGACGAAACAATAAGAATGTGCGTAAGGCGCGCACTTTACCAAGCGCACTCACACTGTACATTTTCTATGGCAAAGATGTCATGAGCGCGTATATTTGTGATTTTGCGCGCGATGAATTTGTAAACAATTTTTGCCCTTGCCTGAGACAGTGATCCGTGTATGAAGAGCGACTCTTCTGCAAATATTGAGCAATCATAAACAGTATTTAACACAAAATGTAACTAAAAAAAGTGCTCTTATTAATGGGGTAGAAAAGGGCAACACAAATTGATTACGCTAGATAAAGAGGTGGTGAATATTTCACCGCTCAATGGGATGTATTTTATTATTAAATTCCAGATCAATTTCGAAATACACAGCCTGTCATACTTGTGATGACGTTTTGTGACGTAGCTAAACTGCTTCTAATCGCATACATACCTAACCATCATGGCGGCTGAGTTTACCCCCCCTGATAAATATAGTGCAAACGGATCCTGCGGACGCGCGTATTATATAGCCTTGACACCGGTCTGCTAAGCCCCGCCCAGTTATACATGATAATAATCATAGAGTAATAACTATAATATAATCACATCAAATTGTTGTGTTTGTTACTTTATGTGTAAATCGTAACAATTATGTATAATCATGCTGTATAGAGAGCCAAACAAATATACAAACAAGCATTGCTAAAGGTGTATTAGGCGAGTATCAGTCATGCTTTAATTTGTTTTATGATTATATTAACAATAACAATGATACATCATGTATGCTAAATAATGATGTAATATGTGTAATTGCATCCATGGACAAATTTTATGTTACGATGTAAAACAATACATATTTGTATGTTTATTATCTCTGTAATATCTGTATACAGTAGTTATTTATATGTCATGTTAAAGGACAAAGAAATCCGGGAAAATCGTAGTACTATACAACACTTTATAGGATGAATAGCTCTCAAAGTTTGAGCAATTAGTCAAGAAATAAGAAAACTATGCCTCTTTGGAAATATGCCCGGCCATTATTATAAGGGACTCAAATTGGCAACGCACTTAGGCAAATGTGTTGACTTATTCTCCCTTATTACGTTTTGTACACACACTTTAATTTGTTTCCCCTCAAATTATGTTTACCGTATGGCATAGTGATGAGCAGTGGCGTAGCGTGGTCGGACTGATTGGGGGGGGGGGGCACGAAAATTATTGGGGGGGCACACCTTATGTATTTCTTTGTTTTTTCAAAAAATGGCCCCTTTTGTTTTCTATTGTTTTTTCGAAATTATTGGGGGGGCACGTGCCCCCCCCCCCCCCCCCCGTGCCCCCCGTAGCTACGCCACTGTGATGAGTGATTCATAAAATGTGTATTGGTGTAATCTGATATATCCACAAAGTAATGTGTGAATACTTTCACGTTAATTGGATGTTTTCTATGAAGGAAATTGAGTATGTCAAATTGAGTCCCCCATATAAATTAATGGACATCTTCAAAGAGCCATACTTTTCTCGTATCTTCTCCGATTATGCTCCAATGAGTCACGGGTTAATGCTTTCTCCCTCATGGGTACAATCTTGGGAACATGCTACCCCTTCATGGGTACATGTTATCCTGTATAGGTAATATGCTACCCCCTTCTTGGGTACATGATATACCCCCTTCATGGGTACATGCTACCCCCTTCATGGGTACATGCTACCCCCTTCATGCATGGGTATACGTTACCCCCTTCATGGGTACATGCTACCCCATTCATGGTGCACATGCTACCCCCTTCATGAGTACACGCTATACCTCCTTCATGGGTATATATGCTACCCCCTTCATGGGTGCTGGATACCACCTTCATGATGTCAAATTAGCTATCCCATCCCCCCTTCCCTACCCCTCCTCATATAGTCCGTGGTATGGGGTGACCTCGGGTCTACCCTGGACCACACTGCTGCTTTTAATGTCGTTCTATCTGGAATATTCTGCCCTTTAATTGGCTCGCTTGAAGGGCGCGCGTGCCGAAACCAGTACAACATAATTTATGTTTGTCAAATCGGTAAAGTCACAGAGTGAACTATAAATACCTCTACTGATTAACCACAGTGCAGCCGACTAGCTCTAGCTCGTGGAACTACATGTGCGCGCGTCTCTATGTTGTTTACAATCCACCGAACCAACCGACTATATATATGTTTATTCAACCGGGACACGCTGTATACCTTCCTGCATACTGGATAATAACAACCAAGTAATGTTCGCAGTAATACGACATTATACATGCCATAATATGCATGATAATGCTCAGCACATGACATTCATGTCAGTTGTATAGTAGCTTGGAAGAGCTAGGAGACCGAACGAATGTGAAGCAACTGACAAGGAGGGGCCAGTATGTTAGTGTGCTGACATGCCAGCTGACTGCACCGTACTATAATAATATTCCGGTAAGTTACTATGTACGTCAATGTCACCTTCTCCCTATCTGTTTGTGTATGTACACACCTGCTGTAAATATAACGTTCCACATATAGTTGTCATTCTATTCATGTTATGTATTGCATTGCAGGAACGTGTATATATAACTATTTCAATATTTTGTTGTGTTTGTATTGATCAACTGTAACTGACTATCTATGCAACTCTTCGATTTGTAGGTATACAATATCAAATATGGCATGGGTGTACTGATACAGTGGAGTATATTATTATTATACAGGTATGAATTATATTGAATTGTATACATGATATAGTACTGCTGCTATATCTACTACTAGTTGTTGTAGCATCAGTGCTGAACGCGTTACGAAATGTTGCATGTGAAATTATCTCAAGGAGGTAGATGTTTTAGAGTATAATGAATCCATCATCAACAATGCATATAATACACAGTATATACTGACGATCGTACATTCTTTGTATGCATGTTGATCTAACCATATTATAGTTAAACATATATATAAGCTCCCTTAACCAGAGCTGTATTGTAACTTCTTTTAAAATAACACTACTAATACATTATATTTATATAGCGTATAATATGAAAAACACATCTCTATGCGATGCGCTATACAATGACTATTAATGTATTACAATAATGTTGTTTACTAGCTATTTCAAGTTCAAGTTCAAGTTCAAGTTCTTTTTCAAGTTCAGTTTATTTCACATCACATTAAAAAATACATCAAAATATACATCAGAATATATACATAGGAAACAATGTAGAAAAAACAGTATTCGAGAGTATAACAAACATCTAAAACATCTACACACAGCAATACAAGGACATGATAAAATAGTAATAATAAGCCGTAGAGGATGTGAGGGAAAGGCAAAGGCCATTGGCCTGTCAAGGCCTTTCCCTTTATTAGCTACGACTTATTGAAATGAATATAAAAATTAATTACAAAACACACATAACACATAAAAAGCAGGCATTTAAATTATAGATCTATTGTAATGATGTACTATTCAATAATCCTTTAAACTTCCTCGTTCTGCCCTATACATTAGTCTCCGCTTAATGGGGTAACCTTTAAAGGGGTACTCCTGTTAAACGGGTAGGATTTGACAACACATTTCTTATGTTTCTTCAGGAAATGTTCACCTTTTAAAGGGGTACACCTGTTAAATGGGTTAAATATCCGTTGCAAAACACAACCCCATTAAGCGGAGAGTACAATCAATTAATGGTACGGTAGCAATACGTATACCTGATTACATACATACTATCAGCTGCATAGTAGGAGGTCCTGCTGGTTATATGTTGAGTCTATGCCAATTTCCTGCCAGCTTTCCATGGATGTATGAAGTATGGTATATGATCATGATGATGTCAAACCTAATCATCTCCAACGCTCATATCCTATCCATCATGTTTACAAATACCGTATACATGTATCGACAATGCAGGAATTAATTTATTTTATTTCATGGGGCTACTTTTCCAATCTGATGGATATCCAGAAATGTTTCACATAATACCCTACTAAGATGGCAAATTTAGGGTGACCTACTGATTTCGGGTGTTATTTTGAAAATTAGGGGTAAAATCACCCTCAGCCCCCATTTGTCCTACTGTATCGACTTTACAGGGCTGGGGGGGGGGGGGGGGAGGGGGGGGGGGGCATATATGGGGCATATACATGTATAGGGGGGGGGGGCATATATATATGTGGGGGGGGGGGGCATATGGGACATATTGGCCCGGGATACTTGCCATAGTGTTGAATACAGCTCCATGGTACTTGCAAGTTACTGTACATCTAGATTTATTTCGTTTTCTTTGACACATCAGTGTTTACATTATCATTGCATCAACGTCAAATAATGTTTAACTTTTAATTAATATTAATTGTATTATTGAAGTTTGTCTTTGTATGCATGTTTTTTTTAGTTTTTTTTATGGTGTACGTTGCATGTGTGATGTTAACTAGTGCTGAGTCAAATCGAATATTTTGAAAACCGAATATGAGTCGTGTAAAAAGGGTCGGATATCGAATATATCCGGAAAAAAAAAATAAATAAATAAATTTAAAAAATCTTTTTATTTTTTTAAAATTTTTTTTTAAATCCGATATAAATATTCTGTCCGTTTTTTCAATTAGAATCGGCAGGACAGTGCGATGTTAGTGTACAAACTGCTGTCAAGATGATAGATTTCGATATCTCTTCATATATTCTTCTAAATTTGGCTCTCACTATACCACTTGTATATTAATCCTCTTACCTTTGGTTTATTATTTGTTTTGTTTATTTGTAATTTATGTAAAATACCTTTACTTTTAACTTTAGCAATAGATAAGCAGGGTTCAATGTGCCATTTTCTGATCGAATCTATCGAATGGGGATCCCAAAAATTTTTTTTTTTTTTAAATTAAAAATTAAAAAATTAAAAATATCGTGTTTGTTTCCGTTTTTTTACTCGGATACTCGTATCCGAAAATGTGTATCCGGTATCCGACCTTCACGGTCGGATATCGGATATCCATCCGTTTGGACTCAGCCCTAATGTTAACAATGATCCAATCTTTATAATTATCTAAATGACAGAGAAAACAGAATGTGAATTTAATTTTTCATATAAATCTTTATTACAATGCTCCAGTTCGATAGTACTTATCCTCAGTTTTTTCAATTTTTGAGTGGACAATAATTTGTATAGACTAGAGTTTTTAGAGCTTAGAGTAGACAATGCCATTTGTCGACTATTATACTAATCAGTGATAAAAAATTATCACGATATTGCCCTTTTTATTTGCCAATGAATTGTGCTTCCTTGTTAGCATAGTATTATGCATAATAGAGCTTATGATGATGTATGCTAGTATCGGTCAGTGATTAGAGTATAAAGTGTGTTATCGATGTACTTGAAAGTCGAAACTTTTGGTTGATGTAAATATGTATCAGTCAGTGACTGGTAATGTGCATATATGGTTATAGGCCTAATGGAAGTGTACTTTACTCATTATACTGCATGAATATTCCGAGTAGGAATTGACGATGGACAGGTATATAATGAATTTTGTTATAAATACATCTAAAGTGCAGTATCATAGGCTAATAGGCTACAGTGACTGCATACTAGCTATGATTATAATATATACTATAAAATAATTATGTATATGGGCAGGTCCAAGCTAATGTCCCCCTTGATGGTGAAAATTCATCTTCATTTTAACTTTACAAATTTGGTATCATTTCAAAGCTAAAAGTCTGAAGTTTAGATTTTTAGTACAGAAATTTGCATAATATGCATATTTAACGAGTAGTAAGCATCTAATTTGCATATTTCAAATATTAGCGTGACGTACGGGACATTGTATATTCTATTTTTAATTTTTATTTTATCAATCAAGCTTTAATTTCATATATGGGGACTAGTAAAACTAATCACTAGCAATAGTTGACCAAATTTTTAAGTGTCAAAATTAATTAATTATGCTATTTAGGGCGTGTCCAAACTGCAATGTCCCGTACGTCACAAAAATGAACAACTTTTTTAAATATTTCAGTATGAAACACTTAATTTTTTTCTTTCATATTTTGTGAAGTTCTAATTTATCATACTCTTGACTGGCTAGCTAAGTTTTATGAAAACAGCATTTTTCGTTTTGATTTTATTAGCTAATTAAGACATGTGACGTACGGGACAAAAGTGTGACGTACGGGACATTTTCAGTGTTAAAGCAATGGCAAGCCAGGTGAAAATTATTTGTTTTGTGTTTTACCACTGATTATCATAATAATTCTTGCTTAGATAGTCTTAAAAATTTCAGAATAAATAGGTCTTACCTTTAGGAGTTACCTCTAAAATTAATTACATAATTACCACATCATACTTCGCGTTATAGCTACATACTGATGAAAATGTGTCTGGAGGGGGAAATTTGAAATACCTCATAATTACCTTTAAATAATTATCTAAAATACTAGACAGTCAATTTGAGTAGGGAAACTGCATGTCAATGAAGGAAATATAGTATTACATTGGTTCAGTACACCGAGACCTTCCAAATAGGTTCAAAAACTGCAAGAAAGTGCTAAAAAGGCACAACATATTTTTAGTTTTTCTTCTAAATAGTCCCATGTGTAGGATTTCATGTAAGTTGCCAAATTTATGATGATTCTGTTTAATTTTCTCATATTCTAATCTTTTTTGTCAATATTGAAAGTAATTTACATCAGATAGATGTATCCCACATCTTTTGAAGCCAAATAAAATATTAATTCTTAATTAGTTATTAGCATAATTAATGCAAATTATCGGATTTCAGAGCTTCAATTTGTTAAAGTCTTATTATAATGTATTGCGGAAGCTGTTTTTGAGTTTTAAATCATCACAATATTAAATTATACAATAAGAACAAATATATTGCAAAATGGACCCAAAGATTTAAAAATAAAAGCAGGAAAATGACAAATAAAACATGAGGGAAAAATGTCCCGTACGTCACATGTCCCGTACGTCACGCGCATACCTATTTTCTTTCATTAATTATCATGGGATAAAAGGTCATAATTTTTTTTTTTTTTTTGCAGTGTGTATATTAATGGTTACTAAATGCATATATCAGGAATAAGTTGTTATCTGCCATGTAGATTCAGAGAGTTTTCATAATACACATTTTTTTGTTAAAGTCATAATTTCTCTGGTCCCGTACGTCACGCTGCATATTTATTAGCATAATTAAATTGTAACAAGCGTTTTGGATATTTTTTTTTGCATTTTAGGAAGGGACTACAAGTAGCTTTCCAAAGCACCAAAAAGATTCCAGATCATAGCTCCTTCCTTTGAATAATATTCAATTGAAAGCTGTGAATGTCCCGTACGTCACAAGTCAAATAGCTTGGACCTGCCCATATTTGCTCAATCATCACACTATGCAGTATTCAATGGCGTATCTACAGCTAATTCTCTAACAACTAAAAGGGAAATTGTAAAAAAGAAAACCAAATACATATAAGGTGACCCCCCCACCCCCAATACTGTGTTTGCCCCACCCCAATCCGACCACGCTTGCCTATACTATAGTATAGTATTCCTACCCTGGCTAATAGTGGCAATAAACGACACTCACACTCTCATCATTGCATTTAGATATTTCAGATGTAATGTATATTGCAGTGTGTATATATAGAAGGCAGAGGAAGAACCAGAATACAAAACTGAAAGCTGTAATTCAAGCCAAGGAAACCCAAATTGTCCTGCAAGTGTGTTTATGTTGGAGGGGGGGTGGGGTGGGGGTGGGGGTGGGGGGGGGGGGTATAAATATGTCTGTGCCTATAGTGGTTTTACTCACCCTGTTGCTATTGTGGTTTGCACACTATGCGCATTAATCATAAAGGTGTGTAGATTGTCTTCTTCCGTTGTGTAAGGCATGAACAATTGTTTTAGATATTCATCATAGAATTAAGGAAAATGCCACACTATAGTAAAGTGGATTATGTATGAATTATAATGAGAAAAATACTTTCTTTCTACTGGGTACGCACAAACAAAAGGCACGTAACAAAGTAACAAAATAATATGAAATGAAAACTGCATTGCATTCAAAGTAAAAAAAAACACAAAAAACACACACATCTGGGCTCCATTTCATGAAACTGTTTAAATTGTTGTAAATGTCCAATTATGTTAACTATCATGCCAACCTAACTAACAGCCAATCAGCATGGAGCATTTGAGCTGTTGCCATGCTAGTTCCAATAATTGGACACTTACAATAATTGCAAAGGTTTTATGAAACGGGGCCCAGGTGAGCCTTCCGAAGTTGCCTGGCGTGGTAAAATGATATATTATATTGACTTAACATGTATAACATTCCTGCAATTCATCTTATAGTCACTGAACAAGGTAATTAACCCGTTCACGGCCCCTTTGCAGAAAGACATGCAGTCGATTGTAAAGTTGTAAAATATGCTAGTCAGAAAATATGCGCTTTGATACCAATCAGATTTTAGCATTTTAGTCACAGAGCTGACTTGCAATTGATTGCAACTCTACAATCGATTGCAACTTTATAATTGATTGCAACTTTACAATCGATTGCAACTTTACAATCGATTGCAACTTTACAATTGATTGCAACTTTACAATCGATTGCAACTTTACAATTGATTGCAACTTTACAATCGATTGTATCTGTTTCTGCAAAGGGGCCCAGGACTAATTGATTCTGCCATGGTCCCTGCTATAACATGTATTCTCCATTCTCCATAGACTAGCTCAGCCGGAGTAGGCTACTTTTTAGTACCAGTCCAGGGCCCTGTTTCATAAAACTTTCGAATTGCTGTAAGTGCCCAATTACTGTAACTACTTTGGCTACAGCCAATCAGTATCAAGCAATTAGCTGTTGTCATGGTAGTAATGATAATTGGACAACAGTTTACAACAATTGGACAAGTTTTATGACACGGGGCCCTGAACGGGTTAATACGGTATAGGCCTTTTCTGTTTACAGTATTCTCACAATACCATGAAGGTGACCTTCATGTATTTATAACCTGTTTGTTCCACTTCCAGGGTAGGTAAAGAAAATGCTAGAAATTCATGTTTACAGAAGAAATCAAATAGAGCAGGTGCAAATACTGACAAGCTCTGATTGTATTGTACAGTACATACTGAACTCTTAGCTCCCTCAAGTGCACCTGCAGATAATGATCATGATAATAAGGCTACGGATTTCTTGAATAACAGTGTTCAATAGCGATTATGGGCTTACAATTGAGACAATGTAGTTTCGTCAATGATATCAAAGACTGACAAATACAAATACTATAATAAATACATAATTTCACAAAGTTTGAGTCCAAGCTACATGTATTTCAATGAAATTAGCATCGAATATCAAAGAATGACATTACAATGTGGTAAGCTGAAAGTATATAGGTCTCGTAAGTATGACTTCTATACCCAATATTAAACTCATATACTCCGTGTGATTATGCTGAACGTATTAATAATGGGATACTGTAATATTGATCGATGTTGAATTGATGAATATTATCACAATTAATACTTTGAAAATGACTCAACGAGATAAGATGTTTTGTCATGGCTGATGATTATTGTATTATAATGAACCATAAGTGTACTTTTTATCTCATTTTATCACGAGTTTGTCTAAGCATGAACTAACATACCTTGGACACGATATATGCTGATACAAAAGGGCCACACAGGTTATTGCAGTTCTTACGTGAAAGGGTGCAAATTAGAAAAGACATACTGTTATATTGTTTGATTGTTTCATTAATATAGTGCATGACATTTTCACAAGTGGTCTATTGAGATTAATATAATTATTGTAATAATTATTATCCCATTTCATTAACTTTCTTTACCCAAATCTATGTTAGGGTCGAAGACGAACCAAACAACATAATATCAGGATTGCTTTGTTATTACAATTAGTATTTGTATCATGATTTCTTATTATAGAACCCTGCAGCTGAAATAACACGAAATTCACCATGGTTCTGGTCCTCGTAACAACGGCCTGTGCAGTAGTCGGTCTGGCTGTGCTTCATGTGCGCAGGATTAGGGTCCCTGAGGGTCTGGCGGAACCCCTCAAGTATCGCATCCTCATTGCACTGACCGTCATACCAAGGACTTTTGTAAGCAGTCTACTTGATTGATTGATTGCTTGATTGATTGATTGATTGATTGATTGATCGAGTGAGTCATTAATTGATTGATTGATTGATTGATTGATTGATTGATTGATTGATTGATTGATTGATTGATTGATTGATTGATTGATTGATTGATTGATTGATTGATTGATTGATTGATTGATTTGATTGATTGATTGATTGATCGATTGAGTCATTGATTGATCGATTGATTGATTGATTGATTGATTGATTGATTGATTGATTGATTGATCGATTGAGTCATTAATTGATTGATTAATTGATTGATTGATTGATTGATCGAGTGAGTCATTAATTAATTGATTGATTGATTGATTGATTGATTGATTGATTGATTGATTGATTGATTGATTGATTGATTGATTGATTGATTGATTCATTCATTCATTCATTCATTCATTCATTGATCGATTGAGTCATTAATTGATTGATTGATTGATTGATTGATTGATTGATTGATTGATTGATTGATTGATTGATTGATCGATTGATTGATTTATAGTTTTATTGATTGATAGTTTAGGTGTGAAATACAATAAAAACATGGAAACAAAGACAATTCATTCGGATTTGTTATTTTTGCTTTTAATTCTTTCATAAACCAAATTTTGTTTACCCTTAACGAAAGCCCCAAACTATTACCGTAACCCTGATCCCCACCTCTTGTAGAGAGTGGTGAAGTGTGATGTCATCTATGACGTCATAAGCATCTTTTTTTTTGAATTTTCAAATTTGAACTTCATTTTCCGAAAGAGCGTCAAAAATAATGTCCAAATACCGAAAATCAATTGAATATGTTAAGTATTGGCTGAGATATGCCCATCCAAATGAATTTTACTTCAATGGGCAATCAGTGTTATAGTGCTCTGGTTCATAAAGTTATGAACCAGAGCACTATAACACTGATTGCCTATTGACAATAAATTCATTTGGATCGGCATATCTCAACTAATACTTAACATATTCAATTTATTTTCGGTATTTGGACATTATTTTTGATACTCTTTCGGAAAATGAAGTTCAAATTTTAAAATTCTAAAAAAAGATGTTTGTGACGTCATGGCTTCTGTAGCCTACTCTTGATTTTGATCTAAAAATGTTCTTATTTCTTACTGACACCATCACATGTGGGATCCTAATAATCGATTCGTCTGTGTCCTTGTTTAAACTTTTTAGGAACACATGTACTCCATGTACCACCGTGGCTGCAACATGGCTCGCATCCGGGCCAGACGCTTCATCAGCGAGAACCTTGAACCCAAACCTCTGGAAATCATTGAAGGGTCAAACATAAGGTCAAATGTCACATACTTCAACGAGACGAAGGTCAGGCTTTACGAACCCATCGAGAGGAGGAAAGAGGGACTACAGCCTGGCATGATATATATGCATGGAGGGGGAACGGTACTCGGGTCTACTGGTGAGCGATACGAACAAATTACTTCATAATTAAAAGTCCATAACCTACATAGAGCATAATTACCTCTGCGAAAGAAGTTGCGGGAAATACATGTAATGTTTTCAGTTCCGTTTGTGTGTTTGTTTTTTCTGCCTGTCTCCTGCGCACAATATCGCAGATATTACAACCAATTTTCTTGGAAACTTCCTGTCCTTAATAGAACCCATTACATTTAAACGTCAAATGTCAAAGATCGCACTAAAAGTAAAATTGACATATTAGCGGAGGTATCTGACTCCCTGATGACTGCTCCATTCTAGTTATCTTCTCTATGCATCAAAAGTCACGTGAACATATAGGGTTGATTTTTTCAATGAAGTCCGGCTTTTTATGATCCAATGGAGTCTGCAGCTTGTCGCGAGAGTCGTGGTATATTGGCTCAGGTCTTTCCATACGAAGGTCTTGGGTTCGATTCCCAACGGGGACACAATTGTGTCCTTCAGAAAAATACTATATCTACACGTGCTACTCTCTACGCAGGTGTTGTTAATGGGTACCAAACAGGAATGTATTCCATGCAATGATTGATGCGCCTGCTTGCAGGCAGCTCGGCTACAGCCAGGTAGTAATATTCTGTACAGCTTTATGTGCTCGGAATACAATTTCTAGATTGATGATTCATTATGCATGCTGGTCTACAACTTTGAATACTTCTGAATGAAATGTGCACATGCAATTGAAGATTTCGCAGAGGCCAACGAAGCACTTAGCAGATTTGCCTGCCATTGGCAGGAAGTTGTGTCACGATACGAAATGATGAATACTACGAAGATCTATATGCACAGGTTACGCACTTGTGCTGAGTGGTGTTCCCAGGATTTTTTAAAGGGGGGGGGGGGGTTTCGTCAGAAATTTTTTTCGACATTTTCGAGGCCGAGACCATGGTTTCTCGCACTTTTCCAGGCCATAACCACGTTTGTTCACACTTTACAAGGCCGACCATCGAAAATGACGGTCGAGACCGCTAAAATTTGAGCTCAAGACCAGTTAGAATTTGAAAAGGGGGGGGGGGGGGGGGTTCAAACCCCCCAAAACAGTATTTTTGGGGTCAAAGGGGGGGGGGGAGGGTTTGAACCCCCCCCCCCCCTGGGTACGCCTATGCTTGTGCTTGTGACATTGACACTTGCTACTTCTCTCCTTGTCTACAGCTTCGTACGATGGGTTGACTCGATTGCTGGCAGAGCGTCTGGACATGGTCGTAGTCTCTGTTGAGTGAGTATCACATTATTTGACTTTCTGTTGATAAACCCGTCTGATCTAGACGTTGTTCTAACATGAACGCCCTGTACGTGATAGACCTTGGTAAACCTGTCTGATCTAGACGTTGTTCTAACATGAACGTCCTGTACGTAATATACCTTGATAAACCCGTCTGATCTAGACGTTGTTCTAACATGAACGCCCTGTACGTGATAGACCTGGGTAAAATATCTGAAATGTAAAGGCCTTTAGTCTCACTGCAGTGTTTCCCCTTTCGTTACCCATCCGTTTGACATCCGGAAGGTATATAGCAGAATATTGGCAGGAAACAAAATGATGTGGACCAAGTTCAGAATGGAGCTCCGTTTTGCGTGAATTGAGCAGACATCGGCCGGATCACACTAACGTGAAACGGATTGCAACTTAATAACGACGTGACAAAGCGCACTGAAGACTAGGCGGATGCTAGCTGGGAGCATACTTCTTGGTCGGATGGGACACGGATGGAACTTCAATTGTTGCTACATACTTACCGTTTCGCCACATAATTTGTCGGATAGGAAACGGAAAGAGATACACTGCAGTGGGCCCACCCCATAACCGCAACGCCATGGTCGACTTGATACATTTATGCAAATTTGATATCGACATAAGCATGCATGGGCTTTATAATGATCCCTGTCAGAATCTTGTTTTGGATAATTACAAAACATCAATGGCCTTCATAACTGATGTAATTGTTATCCATTTTCCAAGGTTACGTCCAACACATGTTAAGATATATTATTATTTGTATACAGTGACGAAATCGCGTTCTTATTATACTTTGGCATACTTTTCCGGTAGATAAAGAGAATGTATTATTGATAACTCTCTCTCTCTCTCTTGGACTTTGAAGATGTTGCAGGTACCGACAACTCTCCTTAGCAAAATCAATCAAATGACATTCTTTTCTGCTAGCAGAAGAACTATAACATAAGAAGAAACCATTGTGTTAGCCATCGTACCTAACTTGGTGGTACCCTCAATGCTTCCTATCTCAAGGAGATACTGTCAATACTGTTTAAGAAACCATTGATAGCGACGAAAAGTGGACCCCTTTGAAAAACAGCTTGTAGCTGACAAGGGCAATCCATCCCATGATGTTATGGAACCTTCTATAGAGGTCACCTGTCTACAATGACCACTTTTCATGTTTACCTTGAGTGGTCACTGCGACTGCTATTGCACTGCAGATTGAAACAATTAACCATGTATTGGACTGCTTCGGAGTGGACAGCACGGATGAGGACCTGACCCCTGTCAACTAGACGGCCAGCACAACAATCCAGCGATTGTTGATGAACATCATTTAAATCATGAAAACTGAGACGTGGCCACACGGTTTTGACTGCTTTTCTTCGCCGTTTATTTTAATTTTGTAATAACCAACAAGTGTTTGTTTATTTGTGTATGCTCTAAATTTGCAGGTACCGTCTCGCCCCAGAACACCCGTTCCCAGCCGGCTTCAACGACAACCTAAACGCAACAAAGTGGTTCATCCAAAACGCGCACACCTTTGGCGTGGACCCGCACCGCGTCGTCATCTGCGGCGACAGCGCGGGCGGCTGCTTCGCCGCAGGGGTGTCTCAGGTTCTCCGTGAGGACAACTCCGTCCCTGACCCCAAACTCCAAGTCATGATCTACCCAGCGCTCCAGCAGCTTGACTTCCACTCGCACTCCTACCAGAAATATGAGGCGGATTTCGGCAGCTGCGGCCCGCTGGACCGCATGAAAATTGGCGAGCTGATCGGGCTGTACCTGCACGGGAAGGTGGATCCCATCGTGGCCCACCGCGCCGTCAAGAACGAACACATCTCCGAGTACCATGTGGACAACGTGCACGCCTTGAAGTACGTTGATCGGCAGCGGATTCCCGCCGATATGCGACTGCATGAGAAACACGTGGAGCTACACCAAGAGATGGGCACGCGACGGGGCTGCGAAAAGCTCTGGGGTAACGTAGAAGAGTTCTTCCTCGATCCGCGGTTTGCGCCGCTGGTGCAGCGCAATCTGAGTGATCTACCCCGCGCCATGATCACTACGTGCGGGTTCGACTGTCTGCGGGATGATGGCTACTTCTACGCCGAAAGGCTGAAAGAAGCAGGCGTGCCCGTGCATTACAAGAACTATGAGTCGGGCTTTCATGGGATCATCTATCCAACTAAAAATATCCAGTTTGAGGTCGGAAAGGAGATGCTGAATGATATAGTCACCTTCATCAATGACCACATCTGAAATGAATGTTGTCTCAAAATTTGAGGACAACTCTTAGACTCAGTACATGTCAGGTTATTATTTACCACATTGATAAGCTACTTAACCTATGATACATGTGTTACGCTATTGTTGAGCTTATGTTCGCCTGCTCATTTCTATAGTAATTTATTCAGGCCTACTTAATAGCGATTAAACATTTCTTCTTAGCTGTTGCATCTGAAATAACAAAAAATATAAATTAAAAAAAATTACTCATTTTCTGAGTATACTAATTATCGAAGAACCATTGTATACGTTAAGCTATAATTACTACATTAATGAAATACTCTCTAATACATTTGAACTTAAGAAAAATAAGAAATTAACAAACTGTCTACTTAATAAAGGTGAAATATGTTTCATCAATACCGCCATCTGAAATAAAGATCACAACTATTTTAAGTCATAATGGTGAATGTATTTCTTGTCTTACAAACTTGTCTACAGTTTAAGATACATAATACATTAATTAATATTATAATGATAGTAAATCTGTATAGGTGTTTTATAAGAATAATCATTCTGAAACTATTGGTCACAATATTCAGATATTTAGCTCCAGAGGTGTATATCAACATCTATAATATCAGTTCTTTCTGGTTGTAAATGTTCGGTATTCCGGTCATAAGCCTATAAAGACTCTAGATAAAAGCCACCAAAATAGATGGTGAATATTTATTTTGTGATCGAACGTTTTAAAATGTTTCTTTGTATAATGTTAGATAAATGTGACCTGTCGCCACAAAACTTGAATAACATCCAACATCAACACGACCGATCGTTGCCCGAGACCGCTGGTTTAAATACTTAAGACCGATATAAATTACACCTTTCTGAATTTATGGAGATGGTACGAACCAACTCCCCTACCCCCCACCACCCTGGCTACGGGCCTGACATTATCTGTATTAGAGATATGAAATGCTTTTAGCAGGTATATATAGATCTGTCTATTGCATCGACTCTAGTTACGTGATCTTTTTACAAGTCTGTCAGTCTTTTTATTGTAGAAACTTAAGCAAAATGTGTGATTATTTGTGGACAAGACAAACATGTTGTTTGCTCAATGGTGCAATGTGTATTAGAAAAATAGACAAAGTTTGTCTATTTATGAAAAAAAGATAAAAACATATATATAAACAAAAATATGTCGTTCTGCGGGAACCATAGACCAAAAGTCTGCCTATGTGTGGGGCAGTAGACCAGTGTGTATATTGGTGTGAAGAAATATACCTACATGAAGTTTGTCTATTAATGGAAATATACAAAACGGTTTATTATTTGTAGTACATGTACGTGTGATAGAGGTACATTGTATAGCGTAACTGATGTGATATAGGTCGGTAAATTGTGTAATAATATATTTTTAAAAATTGATATAACAAAGTTTTAGTGATTAACCAAAACGTAATATTATAATAATGGTTCAATCTGATGGTAAAACAGTTGCAAAGTTCACACAGGACAGGGTAGTATATTTATAGTTTAAAAAAAACTTTTTAAAGGGATAGTTGAGTTCTGGTAAAGAGAGTACAGTTTTGGTCAAACTGAATTTTAGTAAACAAAACCTGCACAATTACATTACAAAATAATAGTAATAACTCCACCATGCTCAAAAGGAATAAAACATTACAAATAACTGTTATCATGCAAAAAGAGCCGTTGCGCTCCATAAACACTCATCGGTTTCAATCATTTCAAATAAATATTGTGCATGTGATATTTTGTTGAAATAGTGATTAGATAGAGAGATAATCAACAACTATTTAAAAACCTTTTTTGTAGATTTTTGAAAAGAGGAAGCATTTTTTTTATTTTTTTAACGGCTGGTTCAAAATTATCGAATATTTGTGGGGGCCCCACATTTATTACAAATGGTTTTGCTTATGGATATTTCAGCCATTTCTGAACCGATTTTTTTCAAATAAAGTTTATTTTGTCTTTAAAAGTGTATGCTCTTTAGAATTTGACACTCAGTTTTTCATTATCTCACAAAATATAATTTTGTGTAGCGCCCTCTATACCAAAACTCAACTATCCCTTTAAGCAATACACGGTAATTAACCCCTTGCGTGGCTACAGTAACCTGGGGTGTTTCACTAAACACTAACTTTAATTTCAGGATCGATTCAATAGGACGATTATCACATAAAATCGATGCGAATATCAATGTGAGTGTTAGTGAAACATCCCCCAGGTGGGGTTTGTACATATTCATGAGGATTTCAGAATCTTAAAGGGATCGTTCGAACTGCTAACACATTTCTAATTATAAATAATACTAATAATAATAACGTCTTATTTACCCAGGGTAGCCACTTGAGTGACGAACACTGCTCTTCCAGCAGGCCCTGCATAACTAAACGTACCATTACCCTACTCCACGCTATGTATGCAGAGCGTCTGGCTATAGTATGCAGTAGGTCCCGTTTGTATATAAATGGTCTTTGGTATGAACCGGCCGGGGTTCGAACCCACGACCTCCCGTGCATGAGACGGACGCTCTACCACTGAGCCACATGCCCGGTATTACGTGTATATTGAATGTGGACTGTTCGAATTTAATTAATTTATAATAATAGTCTAGATTATCGTGGTGTGTCTTTATTGGTGTGGTAGAACAGTGTTGCAGTTTGAGGGTCTACAAATTTGCATTGTTACTCATGTTAGATGTATGTGAATAAAACATTTATAAAAAACATGCGCGATGTGCATTAGAAATTCTAACTCTGGAAATATATTTTTAGGCATTATGTACTTTTTACGCCACAAGTGACATTTGTGCATTACTATATATATAAATATGCCATTTGTGAAATTGTGACTTGTATTTTAGTGTATTACATGTGATATTAGTAGATTTAAAATGAGTGTCTTATTACTTACTCGCGCACTATTATATGCGTATTGGTATTCTCTGCTGCACCTGATGAAACATTCTTATGTATGTATATATTCTGTGGAAAGGGTCATTAATCATTAATTGGCTAGAGTCAGACAGTTGAATATGAAGAAAGTTGTAATAAAGCAAACTTTAGAAAAGGAAGAAATTAAATGCCTATCATGCAGATTTTAATAAAAGTATGCTAAATAAGGAAATGTTACCATTGCCCTGCCAGGTTTCTTGTGACCTTATTTCTGTCTCGTTTTTGTTTTATTTTGGTAAAGTTGAAAGAGAAATTATGTCATAAACTTCAACAACGTTTATATCATTAAATAAGAACAATAAAAATGAATGTTTAGTACTTCCACAACTTAAAGGGTACCACCACCCAAAAATAATAATCTTTTAATAGAAAGGTAACATCTTTAGTATTACATTCCTTCAATAAGTTCACAAAAATATGTTTTCAGAAAAAAATATATAATTGGAAAACGCATCACCATTCTCAGCCATGCGGTCATGCGGTCTGAATGCGCAGACTATTATGCGGGTAGAGCTAGCGGCGCTCTATGCAGAGCGAACGAATCATCCGGGATTCTATTGACGTACGCGTGAATTGCATTGGCGCACTCGCAAATGCCTGGCCCATGTGGAACCACGAGATAGCCGTGGTTCCGTAAGTGGTGGAAATTAATTGCTTTGTTTATGAATTACACAACCCTTTGCAAAATGTTGGGTATCTATTTGATATCACAACACGGTACCAAAACATATAATAATGTGTTGTCCTTTGCCTGGTGGTCCCCTTTAATCAAATCTCCCAAACACAAAACATATACACACACACATACTTGTAGGGACCGGCAAACGGGGATAATTTCTATAACACCTTCAAACGGGAATATGCGTATTTTCAATGATTTTAGGCTTATCCCCGGTTTGCCGGTGTGTATGCCCAATGGCCGGTTTACACATACACACACACTCACTTGCATACACACACTTCACTTGATACACCCATTCTGTCTACAAAATATGTAAAACGGGCAAATAAGGGATATCTTTCAAAAATCAAAATAACATACACAACAGTACAGCCCTTCAGACGATCCCTGGCTGAAGCACTATGCGCTGTTCAGAAAACGGGGATATGCCCGGTGCGAGGATTATCCCCGTTTGCCGGTGTGTACACCCGTGTGTATCCCCGTTTGCCGGTCCTTACAAGAGCACACACACATACTCACACGAACATGTACATACAAAGAAACACATACCTTGAAATTGTATGCTGCAAATTAGTTGTGTTAAAGGGATAGTTGAGTATTGGTCAAACTTAACTTTAGTAACCAAAACCTGCATCATTACGGTACAAAATAATTACTCCACCATGCTCGAAAGGTTTACACAATTACAAACGACTAAGTAAAAACCCTATTATCATTCAAAATAGCCGTTACAACTCAAGAGGGCGCTCTCTAAAAACTCATTGGTTTTAGCCATTTTTTTCATACAAAAATTGTGCATTTGATGTTTTGTTAAAATAGTGATTCAATAGAGATATCATCAACAACTATTTGAAAACCTATTTAGATTTTTTTCAAAGTAGTTTATAAGCATTTTTTTTCTTCTTCTAACTAAGTCAAAATGTCCCCCGGCCGGGAGACTCATGAATAAAATATCTTGCAATCAAATTTGTCAACTATGAGAGCATTTGAAAGGGAATGATTCTCATTTTACATGTTTTATTCAAGGAACTTTCAAATGGAATTAAAACCAACCAATTTAGTGTCAAGGGGCATTTCGGGAAGTACCAATACTCAAGTGTACCTTTAAAATGGGTAAAGTTGTGTAGTTGTGTGATTCATTAAACGTCTAAATAATAAATCATTTGTAAGGAAAGCAGTAAAAGTTTGATTAACTTCTAACTACTGATGAAGACTTTCACGTTGGTTCAGAATGCAATTTTTCAGTTTGCAGTTTATATTTATGATTCGGTAAATTTTAAACACATATTTAAAGAAAAATAAATTTCACGATTAACGGTTGAAATTCAGTTGTTCATGCATTTAAAGCAATGCAATCAGCATCCATTTGAACATAGGAATAATTATATGAAAATATATATACATAAGATTCTTACAATAAACTTAATATTATTTCCTTGTTTTAATTACTTAATGAGAACAATGACCGAGTATAAAACAGTCTTACAACAGATTTGTATACTCAAAAAGAAACTTTATTCCAAGGCTTTTTAACCACTTTTCTTTCGGGTTAACTATAACAATTGCAACACCATGCTTCGTAGATGACTATAAACACCCGATTCACAAAAAGCACACAGTAAGCCACCGTAAAAAAAAAAAGGCACACGGTAAAATACTGAAGGGATGACATCTTCTGTAATCTGATTGACACGGTGGGGTAATCTGTACAGTGATCCTATCCCTAACCCTAACCCTAACCCTAACCCTAACCCTAACCCCTCAGACGGTACTTTACTGAGTACCTCGTCACCCTAGGTGACAACATCTAAACAATATATTACCGTGTACTTTTTGTCACTTTTTTTAACTGTGTGCCTTCTGTGTAATAGGTGCACTAAACGATAAATCCCTTTTTTGTTGACACAAATGAAATGTGTAACCTTTTAACATATTTCACATAATTATAAGTAGCGTGACTGTACAACGTCGAGCAGAATTCATATTAATGCGCTCTACTCCAATGTGGATTTAGCGTGTCTTGGAATTCAGTTCTTCAAGCAGAGAAAATGAACTTGCACTTTATATACTTTTTATACTAATAAAATATTATAAACTCCAACTGATCAAACGTAGAATAAGTGGTTCCAATCAGTTAGTTACATTGTTTTGTTATATTGTTTTTATATTTACCGTGTATAAATGATTAAACTGTTCACTTCAGACCAATACTGGAATATTGATGACCTGAGCGATTAATTTCATAAATCGTGTACTACACATTATGTAGCTTGGACATAAAAGGCATTCATAATTGATTGTTAGTTTGGTTGGAAATATCATTCGTATATACGTTAAAGTAATCATTCGATTAAACACAAATTTTCAGAGAGGTCCTGCATGCACGAGGTATATTATTTTAACAAATATTACGTTCCACTTCACCGAAAATAAACGGAATTCCTTTATATGAAATTAAATATCTTGATTAAACGAGCTCT
Source organism: Echinarachnius parma (assembly GCA_037951105.1). NCBI lineage: Eukaryota > Metazoa > Echinodermata > Echinoidea > Clypeasteroida > Echinarachniidae > Echinarachnius > Echinarachnius parma. The sequence goes on from JBAMJV010003709.1 coordinate 24,942, forward strand.
TAAAAATACACAAAAAACAAAAGCATCATCTAAATGATAACAAACATGGTTATGATATAGGCCTACATTCAGACTGTTGTGAGATATATTGGTTTGTAGATTTACAGGCTTATATAGGCTTGGGCCTTGGCGCATCTGATCAGATATAATTATTCGACAAAAATGAAACTTCTTCCCCCCAAAAAAAAACAACAACAAACAAACAAACAAACAAACAAACAGAACCAAACCGAGGGACTGAAAATGTTAGGCTCAAAACCACTAAATATGTACAACTCGGATTTGGGAATTTTGAAAAAATAAACTTTTCTCAAAATCTTTGTGACACGAACATAATGAAAGAAGAGGCTTTGAATTATACTTTAGATAAATATGAGCACGTAATGTTGTGAACTTCTAATTTTCTCAAACTTACAGTTTAACATGTCAATTTCATCTGCGTAACCTACGTTACTGTACTTTTTTTTTATTGGCAGTATTTTATTTTTACAGGAAGGCACGTTGAAACTAATTTTTAATTGCTAGCTACAAAATTCAATGCGACGATTGTAATTTCAAAGGAAATTACTTTTCTTTCCAATCACATGATACTTGTTAGCCACTGGGAATTAGGGTGTTGGTGAAGGTGGATCAGGTGTTCCACTATATATCCCGCGTCGTTCCTTGTATTTACATAATTCTTGACCATGGCAGCCCTACTCATGCATTGACAGTTTCCAGTTGGATGCGTGTATCACATATTTAAAACAACACATTATCATGAAATGATAAGGAACCAAGTGTCTGTTTAAACTTTAGTAACGTATGTTTCGCATATGAGTCACGTATGTTACACAAATAAAACACACACCTGGATACGGTCGGAGTAGAAGAGGTCTTCCAATGTCAACATTACCAACTGCTCTAGACATTCCTTTATATGTCTCAAAGCAATATTTTCCTCCAAAGGACGTATTTCATATTACTTTGTGATAATCATTAACATTGAAGAATCATATATCAATAACTCCCGATCAGGTCGTGTGAATCCACCTAGTACTCCCCTTATTTGTCTTGCATATAAATATCTTGACTGCTTAGGCAATAGACAAATGTCTTTCCATTATGTACGTTTATAAATATTACAATATAAATTCTATTCCGATAACATTATTACCAATTAAGAACACTTAACATAGGTAACGTAGGTTTCACGTAAGTTGCATTGATATACACTTAAACCCTCAACATTTGTTATTGTACAAACTATTAAGATATCCGGCACGTATTTTGTTTGTAAAAGATATTACTTGCATTTTAAAACAATATATACTCCTTTCTACTCCTAGATGCTAAAGGGTGTGAAGGTTTTTTTTTGATTATCAGATGTCACAGCATTATGATACATAATATTTTTAATTTGACGTAAATTTGAAAACAAAAACATATTAAGAAAATAATACAAATCATACAGTTGATGCATACATCAAATGTGTAATACATGCACAAATGAAAAATGCAATATAATAATGTTATCACAGTTTCCATAGTACAAAATAACCGCGGAACAATCATGATGTGAACAATGATAATGACCAGAATTTTGATAATAAACATACTATTTCAAATAAGCGTCACGGGCGTCAGAATTATGAACACACAAAAGAGCTTGCGGAAAAGTGCATAAAAGCTATTTAAAAAAAATTGTTTTAAACTGTTACTTTAACATCACTCTTACATCAAACAATTGTACTACCAAATTCATATTTGCATCAAAGAAAACAATTCTAATTCTAATCTGCAGCTTATGACCTCAATAATGTGGAGGCAGTTTGAACCTACGCTGAGTTGTTCCCGAGTTGACTCAGTAATATAATATTCCGTTGGAATCCCATTTTCTTTGCCCTCTTTTAATCACATTATATTTCTGGTCAGTTTCTCTATATGTTTGAATTAAATTACAGGGCAATGCAACTCAAGAATAAAGTTTATCCTACTGTATACATCGTAATATACCTGTTTATTATATGTAACATTACTCCGACTCAGATTTCTGCTTTGGAAGAAATATGTCAAAACTCTATCGGGTATACCACTATTCACGCGAACACTGGAGGCCGCCATTATTAGGTTTGTGCGGACTACGGTCAATGATATGATAATGCATTTAAATACCACCAATTCAAACCATTGTCTGAATACTTGTAGATGCTTTGAAATCAGTGAAAAGTTTTTTGTTCAGCCCTAAGCACATACGTCAGAGTTTGCAAAGCATGTCGGGTAATTACAAGAACATGGCCGCTCCCATCATCTTTTGCCGCCGTAAGAATTAGTAAAATGTGAGTATGTTCACGTAAGGATTTCATGGGATCCAAGCGGCCAAAATTGCCAAGTTATGTATCAAATCAAATGTCTGTTCACCCTCTAAACGATAATGATAACCGAAAGCCATAGTTTCATTGCCCTTTAAGGTAAAGAGAGACCAGAGAAATACTATAAGTGTGAAATCTGAAAGTAAAAACAGCTAAATTAAGTTTTAGCATAATAATATTATGTTCATCATGTAAACCATGTTACATCTGAATATAGGTACCGAGCCTCGCATGCGTAAGGTTAGCAATGATTTAACTCTAAGGTAAGAGGTACGAATATTGCAAATTAAACACATCTCACATCATTCCTACTTCCTCCACATTTGAATTTCAGAATGATTTTCTTTTCTGAAGCATATGTTCTTATTCATGCATATTATTACAAATTCTAAGTGCAAAATTAAAACATATCTCACATCGTTTTTACTTCCTCCACATATGAATTTCAGATTGATTTTTAGTCCCTGGAACATACGTTTCTATCAAGGCATATTACATATTCTTAGTGCAAACCGTTGTCTCCAAAATTATAGCTTTTTAAGAGCATAGATGAAATAGTAACCTACGTTACTGAGATGAAACCTACGTTACAACACTGACTGTGTAAATAGTAGCCTACAGTGCCTGAAAATCCACCTAAGATGTGATTTTGTTTACGCCCATTGATCAAGCATATATGAAAGGATTCATATATTCATCAATAACCAATAATTCGATGTCATTTGGTATACAAATCGAATCAAACTTCAATCGCCGTTAGCCAACTGTTTCAAATATTTGCTGTCCATGCTTGAGAACATGCTACCGATGTGACATACCGTGGGTTGCTGAAAATGTAGCTAGGCAATTGTACGACGCCAGATGGCGCTAGAAAGCACTTGTTCGCGGGCGAGCGGTTACAATTTTACTAAATTAAATGAAAGTTTTAAAATGAACAGTAACGTATGTTACGGTAACGCATGTTTCATTTTCAGTTCGTCCTGAGTTTCACAAACGATGTATAGTTGCGGATGAGTTAATATTATTTCACATGGATGAGGGTACCATGTGTTAATGTTTAGTAACTTTCTTGTATTCATTTTGTTGTTTAGTTCTGATAGCGGTGGTAACGTAGGTTACTTTTCTTATCTATACGGTCAGAAACACGCAATCGTTTGTATCTTTATTTCATAGTGCAAATCTAAATAGCATTTCTATTGTTATGGTTTCGAGGTGAGGTAGTATGAAGTTAATTCAGGACGAAAGTAACACGAAATTAAATTAGAGGTAAGGTAAGTAAGGGGGGTTATAAGTCACGGTAACGTATGTTTCACGAAACCTTGCGACAATTTTTATTTGTAAAATTATTGCATTCAATCTTACTTTAATACATGATTTTTATTTTGTATTAGAGGAGTATAGCGATACACGATTTTTAGTATAATTTCTATTCATCAGAGGGCATGTTTTCATTTCAAAAACATGACAAATATGTATAATTTTTGGTTATTTCTATTCATCAGAGGGCATGTTTTCATTTCAAAAACATGACAAATATGTATAATTTTTGGTTTGCGACACGTGGTTTTTGCTATGTTTACCATATTTAAAAGCTTGTAACTTCCTGAATAATGATGTTTTATTGTTTAATTTTTCAGCATTTATAGATTATATTGTACCAAAAACTACTAATGATTGCCAGTCATGCAAACTTGTCAATATGTTGATTTATTCAAAGTAGAATGTGTGCGACACCTATTTCGCCGAATGGTGCATATTTAGTGGTTTTGAGCCGTTAATTACATTAGAATATGTATTCTCGCGTTTGATTACATAATGCAAAGACGTCAATTAACATGATCTTATGATGTTTGAATCAAGAATAGACGTATTGCGACAACTTGATGCACTATTAGTTATCTTAATAATGTTCATATCGAACATTATATTCCACATACTAAGAATCTTGCTCTACGATTGGTCAAAAGTTAATCACGTGATGAAATATAGTTTCGCCCATCGTTACACTCTGTAGATATCTTGGGTGAAAGTGCGTTGCACTCACTAGATAAAAAGTACTATCTACACTCCGCATTGAATTGAATACCAATAAGTGGCGCGATAACTCTATGCGCGCGAATTACAAATTTAATTGTATTCGTTGTGCATACGGTATACGTAGTACACTGCATACGCTATGCACTGTACATCAGAGGCGTCGATCAGCTGTTCGGAAAACACAATGCATTGGCCGGGGCGAGCATTGTTTGTGAAAAATTGCATTGTGTTTTCCGAACAGATCGACGCCCCTGTTGTAGTATCGTACATACACTGTTTGCATGCTCGTTCTGTGTACTCTACTAAAATGGCGGCCACAAACATAAGGTTTGAGCTTTTGGATGAGGATGAAATGAACACGTTTTTACTGGAGAGTGAAAGTAAAAATACAAAGCGACAACTTAAGTTCAGCCTGAAAGTGTTCCAAGATTATTGCGATGCGGGAATCATACATTTTGACAAACTGTCTGACATGGACTTGAAATCGCTAGACCAAGTGTTGGGGAGATTGTATGCTGGTGTGAAATCGCGAAATGGTGAGTCATACAGTAAGAAATCTCTACAAGCTTTGAGGTATGTGGTCTGTGCACAGAGACATTTTTTGAATTTGCGAGACATAGACATTATCAAGGATACCAACTTTGCGAAACCTGGTCGAGTGTTCCAAACTGTTCTTCGGAAACTCAAGGAAGAGGGGAAAGCCAATGTAAAACGGCCTGTCAGTGAAACCGGCATGAACACGATTCAAGACAGTCTAGTCTAGACCAGGTCCAGGACTCTCCTTGTGGACTACAACTTAAAGTTTTCAATTTCATCGACATTATGACCAATTTTGCGAACAGGGGTGAAAAGAATTTGCATGTTGAACTGTTATGGAATTGTCATGGAATAACATATTGGTAAGTAGATCAAACCTAGTAACACAGTAACAGTAGACTAGTACTAGATCTAGAAGATCTAGAAGATGAGGAATATAAAGCAAATAATCACCTTTTGGTTTCAGGCGATGGCAAACTATCACTTCCTCGGCGATCTGAATGTATACGCTATCTTTCCTCAGCTTCGCTTCGGAAAGATAGCTACATCCAGATCGCCTCGGACGTGATAGTTTGTCCCATCACCTTCACCAACGGTAATTATTTGCTTACTATACTTGTCTGTTCTATTAGTAAACAAAAAACGAAACTGCATAATACAAAATGTTTTTTGCTAAATATTCTCTTTCACGTACGCAACGATATCGCTGAGCATGGTGTGGGCTAGGTTGAATTCTAGGAAATTAATGAGACCATGAAATCCTGCCTCGTAGTGGACCAGATTTACCGGGACACCCGCCTTCTCCAGACGATTCTTGTAGAAGATGCCGTCATCGCGAAGCGGATCGAAGCCCACCGTGATCACCATCGCTGGCGGAAGCCCAGAAACGTCGCGACGAAAGAGCGGCGCGTCACGCGCGTCGAGCAGGTGATGCGACATGCGCGCCCACATGGCGCTGTCGCCGCTTTCCAAGTCGTTGCGCGTCTTGTAGTACCGCGCGTCGCGGAACTCCGCGGGGAGCTGCTCGTGATTGACGTACTTGTACTCCGCGGATCCCTTTTTAAAGATGGAGGAGGTGTGGTTGTTTTTGATGAACTGCGACGCGAAGTGTTTGTCGTACCGTCCCAGGGCGGAGAGACTTACGAATGTGGCGATCAGTGGCAGGGGGAGAATGCCTGCGTCACCGAAATCAGCGGCGTACTTCTGGTATGACGGCGTGTTGAAGTCAACCTTCTGCACCGATGGGTATATCAATACCTGTCATAGAAATGCAATGTATGTTAAATGGATCTGGCAAGTAACTTTGAATTGACCAAACTCTATACAAATGTTAATGGCTCTTTAATGCCTTGCTGTAGGATCGGATATCATGGGCGTGTTTAAAAGTATATTTATTTAAAATGTTTAAAATATAAATATATAGTTGAACATAAAATTGCATAAGAGAATACATTAAAGTCTGTTCTACTTTGTAATTGTACTAACTTTTTAAAGTAAAGTTTAAATATTTTAATATAATAACGAACTAACCTGTAGTTTGAGATCAGGGACGTTCCGGTCATCGTGTATGGCCTGAGCCACGGAGGCACTGAGGTGACCACCAGCACTGTCCCCACCAACGACGATGCGATGTCTGTCGACTCCAAACTCGTCCGCGTGCTGCATGATATAACGCGTCGCCGTCAGACAGTCGTCGAAGCCAGCTGGGAAGGGGTGCTCGGGTGCGAGGCGATAACTACACAAAACAAAAAGATGTATTATCATTTTATATTAAGCATGATGATTAGTCCGACATGTCCGAGCGCCCGACAAGGCGTTCACATTATGCAAGGCACCGCACTTCTGGATTTCATCCCCCCTCTCCAAAATAAATAAATAAATAACAAAAACAAACAAACAAACAAACAAACAAACAAACAAACAAACAAACAAACAAAAACAAATAAGAAACATGAAAAACCCGACCAACCCCACCCCCCCCCCCCCCCCCGCCATCGCTTACCCATCTAAACCAGTGGTATCGATCTCGGACCTCCCCCTCACACGACTCGACAGTGGTCTTGGACAGGTCTCGGCCACCGTCGCGTCGGTCTCGTTCCCGTTTTGTTTGTAAATTACGCACCCCCCCCCCCCCCCCTCCCCTTGACCAAATCCTGGCTACCGGCCTGTAATATAAGATGTACTTACTCGATAGATACCAAGACCATATTGAGATCCTCTGCCAGCTTCCTGGTCACCCTGTCATAGGTGTCTGAAGAGGAGAGAGGAGCGGAGTGACAATAAAAAGAGGGAGGAGAAGGAGAGGAAGAAGGAGGAGAAGGAGGAGAAGGAGAGGAAGAAGGAGGAGAAGGAGAAGGAGAGGAAGAAGGAAAAGGAGAGGAAGAAGGTGGAGACGGAGAGGAAGAAGGAGAAGGAGAAGGAGAAGGAGGAGAAGGAGAGGAAAAAGGAGGAGAAGGAGAGGAAGAAGGAGGAGAAGGAGAAGGAGAGGAAGAAGGTGGAGAAGGAGAGGAAGAAGGAGAAGGAGGAGAAGGAGAGGAAAAAGGAGGAGAAGGAGAGGAAGAAGGAGGAGAAGGAGAGGAAAAATGAGAAGGAGAAGGAGGAGAAGGGGAGGGAGAAGGAGAAGGAGAAGGAGGAGAAGGAGAAGGAGAGGAAGAAGGAGAAGGAGAAGGAGAAGGAGGAGAAGGAGAGGAAGAAGGAGAAGGAGAAGGAGAAGGAGGAGAAGGAGAGGAAGAAGGAGAAGGACGAGAAGGAGAGGAAGAAGAAGAAAAAGAAGGAGGAGAAGGAGAGGAAGAAGGAGAATGAGAGAAAAAAGGAGGAGAGGAGGAAGAAGAAGAAGAAGAATTGTGTATTCGTATGTATGTTATATATAAACTGATTCAAATTTGTGAAACATTATGTTAGATTATGTTGGTTTATAGAAATATGAAGTTATAAATATTAGTTTGTAATGTTACTGTGCAGGTGTTGGTTACTAAAGTTTAGCCTTACCAAAACTGTACGTAACATCTCTAAAATCCACAAAACTTACTTAGAACTCTAGCGGTTATAACATGGCTCGTTTTTACCTCGTTTTATTAACCGACAGAAGGATGGAACAATAAGTATACTTTTGGGAAAAACACACAATCATAATGAAAGAACAAACTTCGTATGATGAAAATCGGTTAGAAAACAGCTAAAATATCCGAGAATATATCTGATTGGAATACATGTTGGGGAACTACTTTTATTCAATAATTTAAAAGTAAATATTTATGAAGACTGCAGATTGATTAAACTATACACAAATTGTTTTCGAATAGTTTATCTCTATTGATTGAATATTTATTTTGATCAAATTTGTATTTTAACTAGAGGAGAGCGCCCTCTTGTGTTAAAGGCTGCTTTAAACAAAATGAAAACAGACCTGTAACTTATCAATCCGGAAGTCTCGTGTTGGATCCCGGGCATGCAAACAAATTTCTATGCTCTTTTTGTATTAATTTGTTATTTATGATATTCATAACAGCAAATGTAGTGTGCATGTGTCACCTACTCATAAGCCACCACCTGACAGACTTGAACTTACGGGCATCATCTTTCAGGCCCGTAGCCAGATTTCCAAGGGGGGTTGGGGGGGGGGGGGGGGGGGGGATGCGTAATACAAAACCGGGAGCGAGACCACTGATTTATAGTAATTGTGTAAGCAGGGGGGTCAACAATACCGTCGTTGTCCGACTTTTCTGAATTTTGGGGGTGCTTACACATTGGACATTTTGAAATTGTTTATTTTCGTATTCTTATGCAGGCGGTAAGCTTAGCAGTCGGCTTCTTCGATGATTTTGTAAAATTAAATCTCATAGGGGAAACATAATCTGTTAATTGGTATTAATGACGTTGTGATTAAAAACGATTAGGCGATTGGTAATCTCGAGTGCTTAAAACATATTACCTGCACTACCAGCCTACGCAACTTTGAAGATAAAGAAAGAAGCATAAAAACAACGTGTTTCAATATGTTTCCTTCACTTAGATATTTGATAATTAACATCGATTTATACGTCGAAATTTCACTCTATGTGACGATATTCAAAGTAGAAACAGAACGAGAGGTCATTTGAAGGTTCCTCTAATTTCCAAACATTGTGCTTAGTGGATCCCTCTGTTTACATACCGTAAAACTCCGTGTATAAGGCGCACTCGTGTATGTTGTTTTTTTTAGTTTTTTTTAGGACACCCTGTATTTTTTTAAGACACCCTGTAATGCTGTTGGAATACTTACATCGCTGGTCTAAGGCATATCAAGGGCTTAATGTCAATTGTAGCTGTCATCATCATATACATTTTTTCACATACAAAATAGTGGTTAGTACAAAAATTGCACACATTGAGCAATAACACTGGTGCTCATAAATATTCATATTCATATTCATGAATATTCATAAGCACTTATACTCATTACATATAATGCAATTTTCTAACTAAATTTTCTAATTAACTAACAACTATTTTCAATTATGAGCAAAATTTATCACCACTGGTTAGATAATAGACCGCTTCTGTAATGTATGCAAATAATATGCGTATGACGTAAGACTCTCCGTTGGCAAGCTGAACAATAGTAACTAGGTCCGGCAAGCTAGGTTTGCCGGAGCTTGCCAGACATAGTTACTATTGTTAAGCTTGCCAACGGGGAGTCTGACGTCCTACGCATAATATTTGCATACATTACAGAAGCGGTCTATTGCATATATAATGAGTACTGCTGCTCACGAATGTATGAATATTCATTAGCAGCAGTAATTTGCTCAATAAACTTGCAATTTTTACATCTGTAACCAACATTTTTTTAATGAGAAAATGGTATATGTTGCTGAATGCTACAACAGACAGCAAGCTCTTGTCAAGCAGTACATGACTACAGGGTGCTGTACCTGTGTATAAGGCGCACCCCCGACTTTGAATTTTTTTTCCGACGGAAAAAAGTGCGCCTTATACACGGAGTTTTACGGTACTTATTTTGTCAACAAATGAGTGTAATTGATAGGTATAATCATCTGGTTGGAAACGAAAATAAAATAAAATTGAAATTGAAAAACTCTGCAGAATCTCTGCCGGAGGCAAGCAAGACAAATATAGTAATATAATTATAGAAACATGATTGTTAAAAAAGGAAAAACATAATAGTTACCTATGCTACCGATGCACATGCCGCCACCGTGGATATAAATAAAGGCGGGAAGCTTCGCGGTGTCATCCTCCCGTTTGATTGGTTCATAGAGTCGGACAGCAACCCCGTTGATATTGATGGTCCTTGACCTTATACAAGACAAATGCAGAACACGGAATAGACACGGAATCGAGTTATATATATACATCATGAGACCCTGGACAGCGGAAGTCAACATTTAAAACCAAACATTTTCTTCAATTATGCAATCCTTAAATTTTAGAGGGTATCACCACCCAAAAATAATGTTCTTATAAATGAAAGGTAACATCTTTAGTAGTCCATTCCATCAACAAGTTCATAAAAATATGTTTCCAGAAAGAAAAAAAAAATTGGAAAACGCATGCGTTCATGGGTCTGCATGTACGAAGACTACTTTGTCCAGAGCGAACGAATCGTCCGGGATTCTATTGTCTCCAAACGTATGCGTGAAATAGCATTGGCGCACTCGCAAATGTTTGGCCCGTACGGAACCAGGAAATAATAGTGGTTCCTAAGTGGTGGTAAGCAATTGCTTTATTTATGAATTACACAAACCTATGCAAAATGTTGGGTATCTATTTGATATCACAAAACGGTACCAAAACATATAAGTATGTGTTGGTCTTTGCCTGGTGGTCCCCTTTAAAGAAGAAGGTAGTAATCAAGACAATACAAATAATATTCTCTATTTTCTTGTGTAGTATCAAAGACTTGGGAATGTTTGGATAGCTCACATACCATGCATACGAAGATGAAAGACTATAGGCACAGTTGCACTTATGAGGGCGCTTCAATACATATTTAGTTTACATGGTACACTCTGGAAAACTTAGAGTAGAATTTGCAAAAGCACCGTTAGCTTCTCTAAAAAAAATAAAACAAACTTGATAACGGATATTTGATCAAAGTCCGTTCCAAATGGATGCCATATATATCCACACATAATACGAATAGTCATTGTAACAAACGTACGTCGCAGACATTAAAGGGCAATGCAACTCAAGAATAGAGTTTACAACTACTTGATATATCGTAATATGCCTTTTTATTATATATAACATAACTCCGACTCAGATTTCTGCTTTGGGAGAAATATGTGAAAACTCTATCGGGTTTACCACTATTCATGCGAACACTGGAGGCCGCCATTATTAGGTGTGTGCGGACTTACGGTCAGTGATATGCACTAATGCATTTCAATAGCACCTATTAAAACCATTGTCTGAATACTTGTAGATGCTTTGACGAGTCTGTAAATCAGTGAAAAGCTTTTTGTTCGGCCCGTAGCACACACGTCATAGTTTGCAAAGCATGTCGGGCAATTACAAGAACATGGCCGCTCCCATCACCTTTTGCCGCCGTAAGAATTAGTAAAATATGGGTATGTTCACGTAAGGATCCAGGAGGCCAAAATTGCCAAGTTATGTATCAAATAAAATGTCTGTTCACCCTCTAAACGATAATAATAGCCAAAGGCCATAGTTTCATTGCCCTTTAATGAAGTAAATTTGAAGTGAGAATATTTTTGGGGGTTCTTTTAAGCTATTAAAGGGGTATTCCGGGCCTGATAAAACCATTCGTTATTTGAATAAGCAGAATAAGAGGCATAATTGGTGAAAATTTGATCAAAATCGGACAAGAAACACGGGAGTTATACCTATTTGAACATCATGTAGTAATGAGCGATCGTTTCAAAATTGCCGCCATATGCAACATCATTGACGAGCAACTCGCCATGGCTTTAGTACATGAAAATACACTTATTTCTCATTTTCGTTGCTAAAAATTAATTTTTCTCTGCTTGTTTTCACGAATTCATAGAAGAATATCGATGGGCCAACCTCTTTGGAATTTGTAAGCTCATAAATTTGCTTTGTTATTAAGAAAATTTAAATTTTTTAAAATTTCCATGTAGAAGTCAAAATGGCTGCAGCTCGCAAGTGACGTCACGATCGATAGCAATTGCGAACGATACTAAAAATCGGAGCAAAGTTCATCCTGTCATAACTTTTTTATTGCTCTACCGTTTTGGCTCAGATTTTCGATCATGATTTTTCATATTCACTTCATTTTATAGCAAACATCACATTTCTGGGGTGGAATTCCCCTTTAATGCAAGCTGAAACAAATATTATGTTGGTTATGTATTAATGTTGATTTATTTTGAATGTCTTTTACGAATAATGCAATCACAAAGAAAGATTTTTAAAAAGGAAACTGACTAAAGAGAATCGCAGACGAAATTCGCCCCTAGACTGACCTTATATTGGACCCGTCCACTTCAGCTTGAGGGGTGGGCGCCGTCCTGTCTTGGATGTCTCGCAAGCTCTTTATGTTGTAGGTCTCAAAGGGTTCGTTGCGATGTCGGGCAAAGTGGGAAACCGACACCTATTGGCAAGAAAGGTGACGAAAAAACACAATGAGTTAACTCTTTTTTTTGTATAACTAGACATGATTTAGTCGTTTGGTATCTAAAATAATTCGTTCATTTGTTGCTAAAATGTGTTTGTTTTAACCCTCGCCTACGTGAGGCTGATAGGGCAAAGTACAAAGTGTATGATGATGTTAAAATTCCGATAGGGACAAATTAAATTACTCATATTCGTTCAATGTATACTGGTCGGGCAAGCTCGAGGCATCTTAACCGAGTCGATTTTACTTTCATATACTTTCAGTCTACCATTACAATGCAGGTTAAATTGCATGACCGTGTTATTGACACGCTAACCTTATGTCTACCAAAACTAAATGTACAAAACAAATACGAACCATGAACTATATGCCAACTAGACTTGCTTACCAGGAGTTTCCTCAGACGGACACTAGTCATAACTGTCATGCGCAATTAATGAATCCTAGACTAGGAGCCCTTTCACACGATGGCTAAATCGTGATTGCAATCATGATTGGAATCATTTTTCACGCCAATCACGGTATATTGTGTCCGTGTGAAAGCCAACTAGAATCACGAATCGCGAAACTCTAATCGTGGTCCGGAGGTGTTTTCTAATAACGATTCGCTCAAATCACGGTGCGAATCTCTAGTGTGACCTCCAAAACACGATTCGGGAGGCTGAGCTTACGTGACCTTAAAGCCCGGCGCAGACAGAGCCGACTCGACCCGATCCGACTGGTTTTCAGTCAGGCTAGAGTCAGTTTCGCTCAGTCGGAACCGATTCAACATGTTGAATCGGCATCGAATGACAAAACCGGAGTCCTGAGGCAACGCAAACCTAGTTAATTAGGCTGAAAACCAGTCGGTTCGGGTCGAGTCGGCTCTGTCTGCGCCGGGCTTAACATGCACTTCCGCCGATAAACCGCGCGCGCTTCGAGTGCAGTGCATGCAGTGTAGTGCTAGCTCTCCTTGTTTGATTGACAGGGTACACAGAAACACGTCTCCAGAATCGCGAATTCAAATCACGGTCTGCGCGCGAAGTCTTTTTTCTCGTGTGAAAGGTCGGCAACAGAATCACTGTGATTGTAAACATGATTACAATCATGATTGCAATCACGATTTTGACATCGTGTGAAACCCCTCTAAAACCCCTTTTTAATTGGAGAACGTGTTTTCTACCTCGCTTTTACCCGAGTGAGATTTCGATAAAAACAGTAGGAGGTCAGGTCGTAAAACACGCAGCGAGAGGTTGTGCAGGTTTTTAATCAAAAGTTTTTCTCCGAGTCACCCGGGTAGGTTACTATAGCAACCGCACCTCTCTCATCGTGCGACCGGCTGCTAATCGGCGCGCGCTGGTATACGTTAGCGCGGGAAATTTTGACGGTCAATTCATATCGGGTATACAACAGGCAATCGGATCGGGAGCGCAATTGTCAGTCTACTATATAGTCACGCTAGTTTTTTTTTCGCCGCATAATTATAGCGCACGTAATAATACTATACCTGTTTATATTCCTTACACGTACAGTACGAATCTATTATTCTTCAATCCGACTTCAAACTTCAACAGTAATCATGGATTTGCGGTGGGTAGCCATAATGCTACTGTTCCGTGCAATTCACAGCATGCAATTACGGAATCAGGCGACGTTTTTACTTCTGTGCAACATGGATCGCGCTGAGAGAGAGAGAGCGACACGACGGCGGATTCAGCGGAGACGACAGCGGCGACTGCGATATCTTCAGTCCGAAACAGCCCAACTGGCGATGGTGGAGAGTCTCCTTCAAGCAGTGTTGAGGGGCTGTATCAGTGAAAGAATTCCTCGATCAGCGATGAATAATGCGCACACGTAGATCTATGTACCCTGGTGTGAGCTGTTGTACTTATCAAATTTTAGATTTGTTAAACTTCCAATTGTTATATTCATAGTATTATAACTTGTATTATTTGGGCAAATTTAAGTCTAAAATTAGGAGTATGTGGAATAGTGTTTGTGTGTGAACTTACAGCAGTTTAAATTGGCAACCTTGTTTACAAGAGTACCACATGTTCCCGATCCAAAACGCGATCGCTGCAATGTTTACATTTTTTACGGCCATGACGTCATCTACCCGGGTAACGTTCTGCGCGCTTTTTAATACAATGTTTATCAGCTTAACATCCTGACAACATCCTGACGTTACCTCGCTATTACCCTAGCCCGACTAGGTCGAATCCTACCGCGCTGTTGTCAGGACGTTACCGCGATTGGACCTTTTTAATACAACCGCGGTAGAATGTCTTCCTGACAACGTCCGGACGTTACCGCGACTATTTTCCTCAATTAAAAAGGGGTTTAATACTTACTAGGCGTTTCATGAGGCGGACAGCAGTCATGAATGCCATACAATCATGCATATGATAATTAGACTTGCTTACCAGGATTTTCATGAGGCGGACAATAGTCATGAAGGCCCTGTATTTTACAGGTTCGGTGATTCCATGAGGCACCGGTTCGTAGAGTAGATAGGCAGAGATAAGTCCCAATAGGAACAACACAACGAAGATCGCTCTCCCCGACTTCATGTTCTTATTTTATCTGCAAAATCTCAAAATCTGCAAAAGTTTCTTGTGATTGATTTGTATAACCAAAACACAGTATGTTGATAGCAGAGTTCTCTTTCATATTATCATGAAAGTTTGTTTTTCAATCCCGATTTGTAGTCGCTTGAGATTTCTGAATCGACGATCGTCAGCTGAACCTTACAGTAGACCGATCAAGCTTCATGCAGTTACGAAGAGATTAAACAAAACAAAAACTTTAGAATGATTCTATTGCACGATCACAAATTCAAAAGCAGTTGGATCACGATCTCGTGTAAAGTGTAGGCATTTACATCAGTTGTATCAAAGAAGCACATCGGTAGCGGTATTCGACAATTGACTGTAAAGTATGAACTATAATAAATACCTCTTAAGGCGTTGATCATAATAAGTATATACCCGAATCGGTATATATATGCGAGTTAATGTCACATGAAGATGTATATCACCACATGTTCTATCATATCAGGTGACACTATACAAGAGGTCGATTTCCATGCACCTCGACCCCTATAGTTATACCTGGCTGGGAACTATTTGTATAGCTCTGTTCTACACGTACCAGCTTCCTAAGTATACGTCTCGCTAGCAGAGCACGATAGGTACATAATAAGCACACTAGATCGATGTTGGACTTTGTTATTTTACTATGTTTACCCATAGTTATTCCATTTACCATGATACCTGTTTTTGGTTGGTTATTTGTTTGTTTGCAGATGCGTACAATCAATGGGTGCGGTTCGTTATTCCGAAGGTTCGGTTATTCCGAACACGCAAATGTCGTATACCTGCGAGTTTGCTATTCCGAAAATGAAATAGGGTTCGTTAATCCGAACATTTGTTGCATTATTCCGAAGGTTCGTTATTCCGAAGGTTCGTTATTCCGAGGGTTCGTTATTCCGAAGGTTCTTTATTCCGAAGGTTCGCTATTCCGAAGATGAAATCGGGGTCGCTATTCCGACGTTTCGTTAGTCCGGAAATAAAATCAGGTTCGTTATTCCGAAGGTTCGTTAGTCCGAAAATAAAATCGGGTTCGTTATTCCGAAGGTTCGTAATTCCGAAGGTTCGTTATTCCGAAGGTTTGTTATTCCGAAAATGAAATATATAGGGAGAGCTGGGTTGCCGTCGAGTTGTTGGGGGGGGGGGGGGGGGGGGGCTCAATGAGCCTACCCTTGAGCTTGAGAGGGTTACGTTTTCGCTGCGTTGGGTGCGTCCACTATTTGACGATGTAAAGTCCACTTTTTATTTGTCTCACCGCGGCCGCGAAGAAAATGGCGACGATGATTATTAATATTATTATTGGTAGCAGCAAGCAGGTTTAATTTCTCCTCCTTGGTTTGTATGTACGTGTTGTTATATGTGGCTTTTTACTTTATCGTTTGTATTTTTGTATATCTTTCGAGCATGGTGGAGTTATAAATATTAGTTTGTAATGTTACTGTGCAGGTTTTGGTTACTAAACTTCAGCCTTACCAAAACTGTACTACCCTTTTAATCCGTTTGAATTTGTTTGTTTGTTTTCTTGTTTTGTATTTTCCTTGGCTGTCTGTCTGACACTTCTGAACTTGTTACCGTTTGTTTATTTATTCATTAGTGTTTAAGAACGGGGCGATTGTTACATATATTATTCATTATATCCAAAGTCAGACACATCAAGCATATTTTCTTGTTTGGCATCTGAATACAGATTTATTATCCTCTTTCCCCTCCAAATTTAGCACGTAATCATGACAACCATTTCAAGATACATGTAAAAGGCTCAGGGGGTCTGTTATCCATATTCAAATTGAATGCGAATAAAACGAAGGAGTGGCAAATCTGCAGCCATGGACGATTTAAGATGTAATCCATACATCTCGTGCGATCATTGACAATAATCTTTAACATAATATGAAATGTATTTCATAAGAAGGAGTGTCATTTGCATAATTCCAATTATCAGCACTACATATTCTGTAATCTGTGTACGCAGTGAATATTACGCCTCAATCCGTTTACTTTACTGACGCATTTGTATGCGCAGGTGCGTATACCAACACCTATATTAGTGCTATAATACCGGTGTGGTCGTGGATTTAAGTGGCCGTGGCATTAATCTGGACAGTGCAATTTAGGCGGAATAACATGTGTGGCTCCTAACTTCAATTTCCAGGGGTTTAGCCACCAAATCTAACCATAGCCGCTAAATCTAAGCATAGCCACCAAATCTAAGTATAGCCATCAAATCTAACACGTTGCCACCTTATTTATGGTTAGAGGGTTATGGTTTATTTTGTTCGCAGCCATACCGTTCGTTTGACAATTAAAGTGAACAACTATTATGTATCTGCACCTCAGACAAATCTGCTACCGGAATTAGTCCGCCTAGACTATTATTCCAGCGGCCGGAATTAGTCCGCCTAGACTATTCCAGCGACCGGAATGAGTCCGCCTAGACTATCAGCGGCCGGAATTAGTCCGCCTAGACTATTCCAGCAGCCGGAATGAGTCCGCCTAGACTATTCCAGCGGCCGGACTAGATCCGCTCCTACACCGGCTTGGTCACACATTGGACTTAATTCAAACATATGCCCTGACACCAAACTTGATTCCACCGACTTTGAACCGATCTGGTTCACAGTGGCCCTTCGATCACAAAAGCTCCTTTGTGCAGCGATTTATAGATCCCCAAACGCCAACAGTGACATCATCAACTACCTCGATACTGCCACCCTTCCTAAACTCGCTGCGTTTAATGCCCAGTCCGTGATCCTCCTTGATGACTTCAACGTCCATCACACAGACTGGCTAGGCGGCCACACCACTGACACAGCAGGCAGACGTACACTAGAGATGTCTAATGCTCTCGGACTGAAGCAAATTGTCAACGAACTGACTAGGGAGGACCAGATCCTTGATCTCGTCCTGACTGACCTGACCGCTACGTCGTCAACATATGCAAGACTTGGTACATCTGATCATAACCCAGTACTGGTCAAATTGGATGTGCCGGTTGACGGAGACAAGCCCTACAAATGTATGGCGTTACGACAAAGCGGATTACTGGGGAATGCGCGGCTACCTCTCTTCAGCAGACTGGGCTAGCGCCCTTCAGACAGATCCTGAAACAGCATGCAGTAACGTCACTAACATAATCTGTGATGCTATGGACCTTTACATACCAAGCAAGCTAGTTACTAAAAAGACTGGTGACAAGGTTTGGTTTGATGACTGTTGTAGGAAAGCTGCAAACAAGAAGAGACTTCAACAAAGCAGAGAAACATACAAAGAGAAGACATGATACGAAACTGAAGGAGGAATTAACTGATGGAAGTCTCAGCAGCAAAAAATGGTGGAGCAAAGTGAACGCTTGAACCTGAATATTCACACTCTCCAACACAGAAGGCAGGTAGCTGCCATGACTGTTCTCTACAAGATGCACACCAGCCAATGTCCCTCTGACCTGAAGATGATGCTTCCTCAACCGTACATCATTAGACGAACAACCCGCGTCATGCGCTAACAGAACCGAAGTCAAGAACCCACTCAACTGGCATGAGCTTCATTCATACTGCGGTTACTGCGTGGAACAGCCTGCCAGAGAACATAGTTGGTGTGATCAACGAAAACGGAGCTCAATCCTTCAATAAACGTGTACACAAGCACCTTTTTACAGAAGACGTTAAGTATCTGAGGGCATTCTGAAATCTTAAGCTGCTGTGAACCATTGATTGGCCTATATGGATGTCTGTTATAGTGCTCTTTGCCTATATTAGAGTTTTGATCTATATCTCCCCTTATGGGCTATTGTTCACTATAGCGTATTATAACAAAAAAATCTTCAAACATTGTGCGATCATTGTGTAATTATTTTCAATCATCGTGCGATCATGGTGTTATGATCTGTGACTTACAAATTATCGTGATATCGTCAACTATACGGTACAATTTTACTCGTTTAATACCCCCTTTTTTGGTGGAAAGAAATGATCTAAAAAGTAGAAGTTCAATGTATACATGCTAGATAATTACTTTTACTATGCCAAAATGTCATTGGCAGTAAATAGTTCTTAATAACAGAAACGCTATACACGAATAAGTATAATATTCTTTTTGACCGTTAATATTTCATCCATAGAAAATAGCGCTCGTATAAACGTAAAATGACCCTCTCGTCGATGGGTGCGATTATCAGTCTGTTCATGTGACGACCGTGCGTGACAGATTAACACTACTGTACACATATATCCCTATCGAAGGCGCTCCTCGGTTCAGATACAAGGGTCTTCGTTTAAAGGGTACCACCACCCAAAAATAATATTTATATCAAAGAAATGTAAAATCTTTAGTATTCCATTCCATCACCCACAAATATGTTTCCAGAAAAAATATATAATTGAAAAACGCATCACCATTCTAAGGCATGCGTTAATGCGGTCTGAATTGCGAAGACTGTTGTGTGCAGAGCGAAGGAATCGCCCGGGATTCTATTGTCTACAGACGTACGCGTAAATAGCATTGGCGCACTCGCCTGTTGGGAACCAGGAAATAGTAGTGGTTCCGTAAGTGGTGGAAATTAATTGCTTTGCTTATGAATTACACAACCCTTTGTAAATTGATGGGTATCTATTTGATATCATAAAACGGTACCAAAACATATAATAATGTGTTGCTATTTGCCTGGTGGTCTCCTTTAAAGACAATTCGGATTCATAAAGCAAATTTGCGGTGCCATCTTGCCGACGCCTATAGTTCAAGATTGCGACCCGCAATGTAGAGCCCCCCCCCCCCCCCCCCCCCCACACACACACACGCTCATAACTCCGTTCTCAAATATGTACAAATAATCGAGAGTGAATCGAATGCTCGAACATTGTCAATTGGACACTACTCCATCTTGCCCATAGAGGAGAGGATTCAAGAGTAGGCAGAACACAGCCCTGTAACAACTTCCAACGAGTATGGCGAGACGCTCGAACGACGTATTTCATATTTTCTCCTAACTTGAGCCTGATCTCAGATCGAATTTACAACAAATTTAACGAAGATAATAATGTTTGTAGGTTGAAAAGTCCCTGGACCCCCATTAAGGCCATCTGACCAATCCGATGTACACACTTATACAGGATTTCTCGCTATGCGCACTAAAATAAAGCTAATCTATTTAATAGCTAACTATGGGAATCTAATTTTGAATAACATCTTACTTCTGCATATCGGAAATCCAAAAGCTTCCGGGGGCTCCGCCCCCTGGACCCCCATTGATATTTGTTGCGCCAAAGTGCTAACCGAGTGCGTTATGTGCACACAATGCCATGAATGTTCGATGACGAATTAGGTGCCATTCGGTAAAAAAAGAAAAATTGTGTCCCCTCGCCCGTACAAAATATATATGATGCTTGTTCTTGGCATAAGCCTGATCTAAGATGTGAAATATGAGAACGCTAACGGACATCCGTGCATGGTACGTGACATAGTCGTTGGACTCCACGTCTTAACTGGATAATGCTTGCCCCGTAGCGCTAACGGACATCCGTGCATGGTACGTGACATAGTCGTTGGACTCCACGTCTTAACTGGATGATGCCTGCCCCGTAAAGAAATGGATTCAAGCACGAGTTGATGAGAACGCCTGAGCTAGCCGCAAGCAGGATCTTCCCTGATGTGCACGATGGACATATGAACAGGATGATGGACACGACATGGAATGGCAACCAACAGAGGACAAATACAGCAACCAGGAGGAAGATCATCTTCACAGCATTGGCTTGACGTCTTAAGGTGTCTTTCATGGAAAGTCGCATTTGTTGCCGGTGATAAGGCAGCTGCTGCCGCCGTTGTTGGTTATGCTGCTGTTCTTCCTCCTGCTCCTGCTGCTGATGCTGTTGATGATGATGCTGCTGCCGCTGTTGATTCTGTTGTTCCTGATGATCGTGGTAATGCTGCTGGTGCTGTTCCTGATCATGCTGCTGCTGCTGCCGTTGTTGATGATGCTGCTCCTGCTGTTGCTGCTGTTGATGATGATGAACTTGCTTACGTCCGGAGGTTGATTCTAAGCGGTCGGGTCTTTGGTTTTCCCAACAATGTTCATAAATTTGTTCACCAGGTTCATGTCTCCTCGAGCCCATTGACGATTCATTTATACAAGCAGGACGAGGTGTAAATTGATTTCTACGAACAGTTGAGGTGTTCGGTTCATTTAGAGAATCATCCGGATGGCCGCTTTTATATGTGCTGTGTCGGTCCAACCTGCTGGCATTTAGCGTATATATGCGTTTAGGCCCAGTCACGGTATTCGGCCTCTTCTCGTTGCCAATCACATTCAGGTTACTAGGCTGATTTCCGGTGGGAGGTCTGTTAACGTTATCGGGCATATTAGCGTTTCTTGGTTTATCATGAGGTCCTAAATTCGCACTGATCGTAAACATCCTCTTTCTCACGTTCTCATTCGTGGCATTATCGTCGTGTTTGACAGCCAGTGTCAGGTGGCGAATCTGGCAGTAGAGCGCGAGACTGAGTGAGCCCATTGCTGTCAAGGGTATGAAGAATTCGAAGCAAATCATAAAGATGCCCATGTGGGGATTGTGGTGGTACTCCATGTAGCAAAGCTGATCATAGTCGATCACGTGACCTCCGGTGAGGATCGGGAAACCGAAGCCCACGAGAAAGTAGAACGTGAAGCCGAATAACCAGACTGCTAGCAAGTAGACTTTGATGTACTTCCGTTTGATCGCAGCCCGGAAGTGGAGTGGCGCCCTCACTAGGATGAGACGGAAAGCCATGAGGGAGATGATGACGATGATGGGAATGTAGGTGAACACGTAACAGAGTGACAGCACCAGCTTGCACGCGACCTTTAAGTAATACAATCAAACACAGAAGCTTCATTAAATAATATAAATATATACTTATACACGGTCTGATTTCAGTAATTATGAACATCTATATCTTGGTCACCGATCGGAAATGGAGGGTGGCCTCACAAGGATGAAACGGAAGGCCACCAGTGAGATGATGAGGATGATGGGAATAAAGGTGAACACGTAACTAGAGTGGTAGCACCAGGAACCTTTAAAGATGCAATCAAACAGACACATTGGCCCTGATTCACAAAGAAGGTGTGTACGTATACCATGGTTTAAACCATGGGCTACATCTATGGAGTGCTGCTCGTAGACAAGTAAAACAATTTATAATGTCTAATGATATGACTGTTAGTGCTTACTAACCAGCAAATTTCACCATCTGAGAAGCCAAACATTTATTTGGTGCATTTAGTAAATGTGTACCATCAACATTGTTAGCAAGTAAGCTAGAGTTAACATTATTTCTCCATCAGTTTACAAATGGCACTTTATAGATGTAGACCATGGTTTAAACCATCATGGTTTGTACAAACCTCCTTTGTGAATCCGGGCCATTGTGTGTTGGAAAACAACTTCTATTTGTACAAGGACTAATTTAAGTTATAATCTTGTAAATGGACCATTTCAATACTCATTATGATGAAAAATCGATGAAAATTAACCTAATTTTTTTAAGGGATCTAGTAACTTTATTGATATGTGTATTTTTGTGATCTTATAATGTCCACTTTGACTTAGTGATGTCTACAAATTGCACGGTAAATGAATGTCATATGACCGAGTAATGAACCAAAGTTCAAAGTGGTGTTTGCCATCTTACTGCACTTACTTTGAACACAGTTTTAAGTATCCATTAGATAGTTTAAAAATCCTGACACTCCAATCATAAACATCTTTATAACTGAGGAGAAATTCGGAAAACCGAAGCCTGCTCCATGTTTCTACTGAGATGACGATTACAATGAGATATCTTAGAACCGCTGGAGGCCTCAGTAAGTATTGACGTGTTGACAATGTTACTAGATCCCTTTAACCCCAAATCTGCCAGCGGAGTACATTCCCAGTGCCACATTAATTTGAAGGCCAAAGCTATATTCCTTTGGGGGATTAGAAAGGAATGTATTGAAAGGCGAATACCCCATATGCCTGCAGATAAGGGTGCACACTGAATAGAGCCACGTATGTATACAATGCCACCGCACAATACAATGGACATGGTCGAGTACTATATTGTGCTTGCACTCATGCATTAACCATCCAAGGGTAGCTTCACTGCAAGTACTTGGCACGTTAGGTGTTAAGAGACATACCTCGCCCAAGGGCCATCGTCCGTTCGCCTCCAGTAAGATGTAGAACGGCACGTTGAACATCCCGATCAGGAAGTCTGCGATGGACAGATTCAGGATGAACAGGTTGGTTATATTTTTCCACACGGCACGCTCCCGCCAGTATGCTGCCATGACAACGGCGTTGGTAAACATGGTGGCAATGGCGAGCAAGGCGATGATAGTGAGCCATATCATGAAGCCAACCCGAAGAGGAGTCCTGTCTCCGGCGCCCATGTCGCTCGCAGTGTTGTTCGTCATGTTGGTGTTAGTGAAATAATCCATGTCGATCAATGTTGGACCTCCTGAATGAAAAAACAATAGTTATATTAACGATTCATTATATAATAATTTCCTGCTCATTCCCTCTGTTTGAAATGACAATACATTTTACTAGACGAGCTGAAAAAAAAAAAAAATGACCTACCGTAGCCCATTTCATAAAACTGTTGCAATTGTTGTAAGTGTCCAATTATTGCAACTATCCTGGCAACAGTTGTAATGCTCCATGCTGATTGGCCAAATAATTACAATAATTGGACACTTTACAACAATTGCAAGTGTTTTATGAAATGGGCTACAGAAGCGCATAGAAAAAAAAACAGTCGGATCAGGTCGAGTCGGGTCTGTGTGCGCTCGGGTTTACCATGTTTGCTAAAATATAGCCAGGCGTGTGTTATTCCTGGAGCTGGAGGTATTTCTCAAAGATTTAAGTTGAGCTTAAATATTCTTACAATTATAGACAACTATACTTGTTGCTATGTCAACTACTGAAGAGGTTTTAAAACGATGTATCACATTGTGTGCAACACATAATTGTTGTCCAAATGTGACCCCTCTGTCGCTTTCAGTTATCCGTCGAAAATTAATATCAAACATGACTTTTTTAATGATTAGATAATTCATGTTTGTGTTGTAAAAAATTATTTCAAATGCTCTAAAATATGCAATTTGCTGTTGATTCAAGGCTATGAAAGGCGTTCCATCATTTTAATTCCAACTGAGAATTTAAGTAACCTATAGAATATTTGTGAAACACCCCAGCTACATCACTAGGCTATCAATTTGGATGGGATATTGTCATGTCCGTTGGGCATATCTGAATTTATGTAATAACTTAAGACTATCATATACGAATCAACGATTGGCTGGACACAGTCACGTGCTTTAATCATAATCAGTATGTTTAACATAAGAGCGTTATGTTTCACCCCTCAGAGCCGCGATATATCGATACAGAAGAATGTTCGTGTGAACAATTATGTTGTACAAATTATAACGATGCTATCGTTTGAAAGTGTTTTGTTCCACGCTGGAAGCTATTCTTATTGCAGCGTTGAAAGAGGAGAAACAGAGCTTTTCATTCATGTATATCTCATAAAAGAAATTATTCATTATGACAGAAATTTTCTGCCATAAAATCCGGTTTTGTTTTATCTGGGACACTCTGTACAATACATTATCGCTTCGAAAAAAACACAATTTATCGCCACAATTTATAGCCACAATTGAGCTCATAGGCTAGAAGTGTTCAGTTTTGTTTGTGTGTATGTGTTCTTCTTGAACTAAGTCATATAATACACCAGATGTTACCGTTGTTGTCGGGAACGTGTCAGGTAGTAATCATCTAATTTGGGGATTATTTATCAAAATTAAAAAAAAATAAATAAATCGAGTGCCAACAGAGCTCCCGAACATAATATAAAACATAACTATCTCCGCATTACCAAAAGGCACTTAGCGTCCGTTTTTAACGACATTATTCACATCTTGCACATAAATATATCCTTCGTTTTTTTCATATTTAATTTCTTTTCATTTCATTTATTTCCACATTCTGCATTAAAAACAATAAATACAATTACAACTACAACAATTACATGTCTAAGGATAAAAAAATCTAGGTGCACACACACACACACAAAAAAAGAAGAAGCAAGTTTATACTTCTCGCAAGAAAAAGCAAGTAAGTCGCCACAGATTTATAACCTAATCACGAAACTCGCTTCTGGATTTCCTCTAATGGCATTCTCGCTGAGAGTATTACCCTTGTTTTGATCTTATCGAAGAGTAATAACTCCTTAAAGAACATTTGTCAACAACATGATTTACGTATTCGTATGGAAAGGCGTCTTAAAATTTAATTACGATTACATATAGACGATATAACATCCACAATGGTTATTCAAATATATGTCAACTTAAACCGGTAAGGTAACATAAACATTCACGATTAATCGTACGATCGATAATAAAATTAGTCTTACGACTGATTAATTGATCATACGAGTAATCGTACGATCAATTGATTGATCGTACGATTAATCGTGAATATATATGTTATGGGGTCCAGGCCGGACTGGTCCAGACCGGACTGGTCCGGAAATTACTCGAGTTGTAACCTGTTGGGAAAGGCATGATATAACAAAAACAAACCGCCTTTAAAGTGTGGCGTTAAAGACTTGGCATTGCAAGTAAGCTGTATTATATAGATGAATATTCATGCAGGAACTCCAGTTGAGAAAGAGACGGGCGCTAAGTAATTTTCGTACTTCTGGGATAATCATGTTTAAAGGTTGAAAATGGTGCAGTAAACAACTGTACCTCTCTTTTATATGCGAGGATAAAGTCCAAAAGTAGGAGTACTTGAAAATAAATGTCATAATATAGAGAATGCACCGACCTATGATATTGTATTCAGAACAGAATAACACAAAACGGCTTAAAGGGGAAGTTTCCCCAAGTACTAATGTGGATTGAATGAAAGGAGAACAATTTTAGAAGCACAATAGTGAAAGTTTGAGAAAATTTGGATTTTCAATTCAAAAGTTATAATTTTGGTAAGTTTTGTTTGCCACCCACTCTAGATGGCAATTTGCCAAAATCTGTGATGCCATAGTAGAACAACCTTCCACTGACTTTGTACACATATTTTCATATTTTTAAATTTGTTGTGGAATTCACTGGACCAGTTGAGGAAGTTTTACCTTAAATGCACACACATTTACCTCTTTTCTAACATATCTGAGAATGAGAGTAGAGGGACGATGCTTTTTCATGAAAAGTAACATTTTGTGAAGTTTTGTTGTACAGTTCCAATGGGAGTTGTTCATCTGTGACATCACAGATTTGGCAAATAGTCGACTAAGAGGGCAGCAAACAAGATTTTGATCAAAACTTTGAAAAATCATAATTCTTGATTGGATTATCAAAAACTGCTCAAATTTTCGCTATTAGGTATCTAAAATTGTTCCCTTTTCACCAAACCTGCTTAAAAGCTTGTAGAAACTTCCCCTTTAACTCCCTTTAAACTCTCACCCGAATAAGAGTGGCAAAGATGTGTACACAAGCACGTAGATCATCCTTGTGTCGAAAGGAACGAAATTGTGCATTTTAAAGAAATTTCTATTTCAATTTTGCCAACTTGAATCAATAAAAAATTACACGGCAAGAAGCGATATACACTAATCAGCTCATTAGTAGAGCTTTCTTCCAAAAGGCGCTATATCCACTTTTTCAACGTTCGAGGAAAACAGGTTTCTTTGCCCAAGTTTGTACACGTGCATATGGGAATATGAAAATTTATCTTTCTATATTTTGATTTTAATTTGTCGTAAAATGTGGATTCCTTGATAGCTCCGTAGCTTATGAACGTAGATATAACGTTAACTTAATTTTTATGGAAAGTGGATTTAGCGCCTTTTGGAACTGAGCTCTTAATATTTAAAACAATCAGACGGATATGCGGTATATGCATCAAAAGAGCTCGTACAATGTACAAACGTGCATTTGATCCCGTACCATACATTATTTAAAAGTAATGTGTGTCATGTGTAGGCTTACAAGGAAACATTTCTGAATATGCGCACACGGAGGCAGACAAACCTTTAATTTGACAATTACGAGCTCAAAATGATCTCGGCATGAATAATACTGGCAAGATTGAAATATTATTCTTCTCTTTTTCACTGTAAATAGTAACAATACAAACAACGTAGGTATATTCACATGATTTGTATTTAAAGAGATTGTACTCGCAAATGCAGACTAAATTCTACTTGCCTCTCTCACTATGAACAATGATATTCCTCTAAGTAAAGTGTGACAACTTCATAATAAATTGATATTGTATGAGCAAGTAATGAGCAAATGCAAAGTGATATTTGATAACTCATTGTACTTAATTACTCTGTACACAGTTATAACTTTCCAGCGGATAATCAAAGATCCGAACACTTCACGCGTAAACATCTTTTCAACGAAGGGAAATTCAAAACACCGAAACCTGTTCAATGCTTTTATTGGTAATACGATTAGAAAAAATTATGAGAGAACCACTATCATGACTACAGTTTAAAGTTAGGTTTTCTATTTTAACAATGTTACTATAAATAATGTGTACAAACATGTACGTTCTATTTAAATGTATGCTAACATGGTTATCGTACGAATAATACTGGCAACGCGTTGATTTCTTTTCATTGTCAATGATACAATCATTTGAAATGTATTAACATTATTAATATCTAAAGAGTTTACTGGCAAGATGTATAAATAAATCATCCCTTCTTCTCTGAAATGTCGATCTCAAGAAAAAAAACATTCACACTTAAAATGTGTCTTCAAGGTGCAAAATATCCGTACCTGACTGATCAATGAGAGTACCGCATCAAATATTAGTATACTAATAAAATATGTATGAAATCAAGGTGTAACTAGCAACGTCTTAATTATATATCAAGCCTCTCTCGGCATAAATCATACTGTCAACGCGTGATTCTAATTTGTAATCATGTTCTCTAAGCTCGCCCTGTCTGGTTAATTGCTTATGAAGTTATGCAGATACATGTATAAACAAATTGAACGTTGACAATGTTTCAAATGTTGACAATATCAAATGTTCAATAACTGACTTATATAAGGATAGTATTGAATCAAACCGACGCACATCCTATGAAGCTAATTCACTGCTTAATATCTCGAGGTTTCCTCGGTAGGAAGGACACTGTAACAGTCACGTGGGGGTTTTATTCTAATTTTGTCTATTATTCGCTGGAATCGAGCTGCTTATAATCCGTAGAATATCCTGCCCTGAATGATACCCAAAAAGGGTATGAAATATAATTTTCTCCTTTTCATTGCATGTCTCGCGCCTGTCGACTGCTAGTGAAGAATTAAAAAAAAGCATTTACACTGAAAATTTTCTTTCTTCGAAGATGTAAAATGTTCTTATCCGACAGATAAGAAGAGTATTCACACAAACATACATACAAACCTTTGGAAGACTTTATATCAAGAGTTTCGCAACACTAGCAATAATTTGGTATAATTTGTTCTCTCTTTCAATGGTCTAGCGCTTGTCGACTGCTAGTGAAGAATGCTAGTGAAGAATGCTATTGAAAAATGCTAGTGAAGAATTTACACTGAAGATTTTATTTCTTCGAAGATGTAACATGTTCTTATCTGACATATAAGAAGAGTATTCACACAAACATACATACAAACCTTCGGAATGACTTTATATCAAGAGTTTCGCAACACTAGCAATAGTTTGGTATAATTTGTTCTCTCTTTCAATGGTCTAGCGCTTGTCGACTGCTAGTGAAGAATGCTATTGAAAAATGCTAGTGAAGAATTTACACTGAAGATTTTCTTTCTTCGAAGATGTAACATGTTCTTATCTGACAGATAAGAAGAGTATTCACACAAACATACATACAGAGTCAGAGCTTCGGAATGACTTTATATCAAGAGCTTCCAAACATGAATACGACTGGGAAGAATTTGGTATAATCGTTTCTCTCTTTCAATGGTCTCGCGCTTGTCGACTACTTGTGAAGAATTACAAAAACAAAAACATGTACACTGACAATTTTTCTATGAATATTATCTTATCTGACAGAATCAAGCATACGTACAAACCTTTGAAATCAATTTATATCTGGAGTTTCCAAACATGAATACGACTGGCAAGATTTTTTTTTGTTTTCTTTCTAAATGGTCTCGCACTTGAAGGCTGCTTGTGAAGAATACAAACAAAACAAAACAGGAATTCTGAAAAATTGTCTTTCGTTGAAATGTAAAAATATTCTTATCTGATATATATCAGAAGAGTATTTTGCATTCAAACAAACCTTTGAATTGTTTTTACAATTATCTACAAATTATCGGCATGAATACGACTGGAATACATTTGATATAAATGATCTCTTTTCATTGGGCTCCCATGCACTTGTTGAGTAATTGTGGAGAATTAAACAAACATGAACATGTGGCAGTGTTCATTCGAAGACGTCCAATTCCCTCAACATCTAACTTATAACATGTATAAGAAGAGTACTAAATGAAGCACACATACATACCTTTGGAATGAATACATGGGTTGATATATCCAAGAGATGTTCTCGATCGGCGTATATATAATCTAAAACGCTCTTAAGGTGTGGACATAATAAGTTTCTCCGCCTCTTCCTGATCAGGAGCTTGTCACTGGTCGACTGCTAGTGAAGAATTAGACGCAAACATGACATTGAAAATGTTTCTTCGAAGGTGTACATTGTCGTTTCTGACTTATAAGAACGGAGATTCAGCAAACACATCTTCCAGTGATGGTTAGGTGTGAACAATATTCTCTTCTCATTTTTGCTGAACTCGGACTTGTCGAACGCCACCCACGCTAGTGAGGAATAACTGAAATAATATGAACAGTGGAACTATTCGTTATCCGACTGATTAGAGGAAAATTGCATCGGCTTTATGACGTTGGATAAAGCGAAGTGATGTTGTTGTTGTTATTTTATTATTTTGGCGTTCATTCAAAATGAATATTTACGCCATAATACTTAATTATTATTATTTTTTTTTTTAATATTTTTTTTCAATCATTTTTATGGAGTTCCTACTTCATGCTGCCTGTCCATCGCTCAAATCCGACCTAACAGTGCATCATCTGGTCAGTCCGGCACAGTACATCGTGCAGACTTCTCAGCTCGGTGACATACCAGGGTATGTGTGCAAGCGAAGTGAGCGCCCACGGGTATCGAGGAAGAGGGTGTGGTACCTTGAGCGGGGGGGGGGGGGGAGGGGGGCTTGAGGGGAAAAGGTACTTATGCCGAATCGATGGCGTTGCTACAAGGGGGGGAGGGGGGGCTTTTCGTATCGAATCGGGAGAAGGATTAAGCAGTAGGGAGCGAAGGGAGCGCCCACGAGTACGCTACGGGTATGGAGGAAGAGGGTGTGGTACCTTGAGCGGGGGGGGGGGGGGGGCTTGAGGGGGAAAGGTACGTATGCCGAATCGATGGCGTTGCTACAAGGGGGGGGGGGGGGCTTTTCGTATCGAATCGGGAGAAGGATTACTAGCAGTAGTTGGATAAAGCGAAGGGAACGCCCACGGATATGCTACAAGTATGGAGAGAGCCAGAGAGGGGTGTGGTACCTTCAGCGGGGGTGGGGGGGGGGGGGGGGGGCTTGAGGGGGGAAAGGTACGTATGCCGAATCGATGGCGTTGCTACATGGGGGGGGGGGACTTTTCGTATCGAATCGGGAGAAGGATTACTAAGCAGTAGTTAGATAAAGCGAAGGGAGCGCCCACAGGTATGCTACAGGTATGAAGGAAGAGGGTGTGGTACCTTGAGCGGGGGGGGGGGGGGGGGGGGGGGGTGGGGGTGAGGGGGAGAGGTACATAATATGCAGAACCGCGGGCGTTGCTACATCCCAGCTAGCCACCTGACGTTGGGCCGATGTCGGAATTTGGTTGCCGGATGTCGGCATATCGCCGTTGGCTCGAGGTTAAAATGTCCGCCAGCCCAACATCGTCACGACGTCATTTTTGTGATATATTGGCATAACGTCATTTTTCGGCAATGGCCCAACATCATCTCATGACAAGATGTTGGGCCATTGTCGGAAAATGACGTTATGCCAATATATCACAAAAATGACGTCGTGACGATGTTGGGCTGGCGGACATTTTAACCTCGATCCAACGGCGATATGCGACATCCGGCAACCAAATTCCGACATCGGCCCAACGTCAGGTGGCTAGCTGGGATTGGGGTAGTGGCGTAACATGGTCGGGCTGATGGGGGGCACACCTTATGTTTTCTTTGTTCTTTTTGCGTTTTCCATTGTTGTTTTTGGAATGACGTTTCACTAAGTTAGCCGTGATCTCCACCAATGTGGAAATCACCTCAACCATTTTAATAGCTTTGGTCAACATTCCATGCCCTATTAACTGCCCCCCTGAGACCTAGTGGTATTATAGAGATAATCTCCTCAGGTTACACTCAGTAAATTGCATGGCCACTAGTCTAGGTTTCTAGACCTTTTCATTCTTATTCATTGTGTGGTGTGACTGATATTATATTGACTCAATAAATCCTCCCAGTGTATATTAGCGAAGTTATTATGATTGGCTAAGTATTAACACATGACCTATAAACATTCATAACCATGTCTATTTAAGACTTTAAGTGGTCTGTAGCAGCTATCCTGCCTGCCTGTTGTGTCCACTAAACCACTAAATCAGAGTGCATTGCCAATTTGAGTTCCCCATAAGAATAAATGGACATCTTCAACGAGCTGTAGGTTTCTTGTTTCTTGTCCAATTATACTCTAACTTTCAGAGATTGTTCCTATACTAAATGCGGTTGATCCTCTCTCCTCTCTACTCCTTCCTACCATTTGACAATGGGGTAAAGCGAACAAACTTGATACTCTGTACACATCCGAACCCAAACTCGTCTGTAGTGTCTGCGTATCAAGACTAGCAGCACGACGTCTTGATTGAGACACTATCTGCTAGAAATTAGCGCCGAGGCCACTACCGATAAGAACGGTGTAAACGGTGATAAAATTCTACTAGAGGCACGAATCTCTCAACCTCTCCTCAGGTCTGAGAAGCGGTTAGTTTCTAACTTGGCTGAAACCTAATGGTTCGTCAAAACTATTGTTGGGGGGGGGGGGGGGGGACGTGCCCCCAATAATTTCAAAAATAAAAAGCAAACGTAGGGACACACAGGTAACAATATTGAATTCTACAACACTTTTAGTTACGACGCACAACCGTTCCTTACATGCCTTATACCAAATCCGTTTACCCATTCCCGAATCCCAGTCCGTTGACCGTTAATCATGTAAATGCCGTTCCGGATAAATATCAGGCCACTGCCCCGTTTCGAAAGCCCAGCTGATTATGAACCTTTGTACCCTATCCCGTTCCCGACGCCCAGTCGTTCATGAATATTAGGCCACTACTTCGTTCTCAATGCCAGGCCGTTCGTGACTCTCATTATACTACCTCGTTCCCGATGCCCAGTCGTTCATGACTCTCAAGGCGCCACCTCGTTCCCAATGCCCAGTCGTTCATGACTCTCAAGGCGCCACCTCGTTCCCGATGCCCAGTCGTTCATGACTCTCAAGGCACCACCTCGTTCCCGATGCCCAGTCGTTCATGACTCAAGGCACCACCCCGTTCCCGATGCCCAGTTGTTCATAACTCTCAGGGCGCCACCTCGTTCCCAATGCCCAGTCGTTCATGACTCTCAAGGCACCACCTCGTTCCCGATGCCCAGTCGTTCATGTCTCTCAAGGCACCACTTCGTTCCCAATGCACAGTCGT
The DNA here is from genome assembly GCA_037951105.1 of Echinarachnius parma. Lineage (NCBI taxonomy): Eukaryota > Metazoa > Echinodermata > Echinoidea > Clypeasteroida > Echinarachniidae > Echinarachnius > Echinarachnius parma. The sequence continues at coordinate 57,826 of JBAMJV010003709.1, forward strand.
TCATGACTCTCAAGGCACCACCTCGTTCCCAATGCCCAGTCGTTCATGACTCTCAAGGCACCACCTGGTTCCCAATGCCCAGTCGTTCATGACTCTCAAGGCACCACCTCGTTCCCAATGCCCAGTCGTTCATGACTCTCAAGGCACCACCTCGTTCCCAATGCCCAGTCGTTCATGACTCTCAAGGCACCACCTCGTTCCCGATGCCTAGCAGTTCATGACTCTCAAGGCGCCACCTCGTTCCCGATGCCCAGTCGTTCATGTCTCTCAAGGCACCACCTCGTTCCCGACGCCCAGCCGTTCATGACTCTCAAGGCACCACCTCGTTCCCAATGCCCAGTCGTTTATGACTCTCAAGACACCACCTCGTTTCCCAGCCGTTCATGTGGCGATACGTATAAGTCATGGTAGTGGGCACCACATATGAGGAGGCAGAGCAAACATTTCAAAATCTTTAACATTTTGCCGCGACATGGATTTTGTTATCAGCTTAACCTTCCCGTATAGTATGGCACGCAAACACAGTGCTGCCACGCACTGCACGTATCAACACGTGATGCCTCCGAATAGCCACAAAATTGCCACTAAATAGCCCCGTTTCATTGCATTCCACAATATCTTACTAACTTATTTTTTCCCTGTATTTTACAATTCAAATGTCATTATTTTGTCAACCATGGAGCCTTTCTCGACAGGCCTTTGGCTTCTATGCATGGGCTCCACCACACAATTAATTCGTATGTGTTATTTGTATTTCATGTGTGAATTTAAATTAATTTCAATTCAATACGTGCCAATACGTGGCTCTCACGGGGAGGGTTTACTGGTATGTTTTGACCATGTTGACTGCGTGATTACATACGCCCATTTCTTCCTTGATAAATTCCAACGTGACCCCCCCCCCCCCCCCCCCTTCACCCCCCGTTTAGCCCACACATTCCTTATATTCTCCTAAGGATATTAGGAATTAGTGTTACTCTAGGTTCTTCAGCATGGTGCCGATGTAAGACATTTATGACATTTAATGGGATTTAAACCAACGCAAACGGTGGTTCACTACGGGTCAAAGACTTTATCTTTTTTTTTGTTGCAAAAATTAGAATAAATTCAGCAGCTCGTTATCATTTGGATTACGCTCCTCTGACATCTCTGCATCCCCTTCTTCTGCAGGCATCATCTCAGATCAGTAACTTCGTTGTCATGGAAACTTACTGATGTGGTAAACTGGCTAATAATAGCGTATCGAAGCGCTAGCGTTGTGGTTTCCCAATAATGTCTATATAGTTTTCTGACATGTGTCATGCTTAAACAGTCAACTAGTTACTTCTGACTTGGCGCTGTCTAGACATGTCCGATGCAATAACATCTTCTTCAAAGTAACGCTATTATTTGTTCATTGATTTTTGCCAACAAATACAAACAGTTTGATACGAAATGACCACGTAGATTTGTGGGTTAATTACTTATGAACAATTGTGTTGATAGGCTGTCATCTTCTTCAAACGTGACTTCACAGACTGTCGATTGCAGCAAACTTCATGAATCCTGGACGGCATTCAACTCTCCAATGCGTCGCAGTGGTTGGGTGTGCACTCGGTTAACACGTCCTGGACGGCATTCAACTCTCCAATGCGTCGCAGTGGTTGGGTGTGCACTCGGTTAACACGTCCTGGACGGCATTCAGCTCTGCAATGCGTCGCAGTGGTTGGGTGTGCACTCGGTTAACACGTCCTGGACGGCATTCAGCTCTTCAATGCGTCGCAGTGGTTGGGTGTGCACTCGGTTAACACGTCCTGGACGGCATTCAACTCTCCAATGCGTCGCAGTGGTTGGGTGTGCACTCGGTTAACACGTCCTGGACGGCATTCAACTCTCCAATGCATCGCAGTGGTTGGGTGTGCACTCGGTTAACACGTCCTGGACGGCATTCAACTCTCCAATGCGTCGCAGTGGTTGGGTGTGCACTCGGTTAACACGTCCTGGACGGCATTCAACTCTCCAATGCGTCGCAGTGGTTGGGTGTGCACTCGGTTAACACGTCCTGGACGGCATTCAACTCTCCAATGCGTCGCAGTGGTTGGGTGTGCACTCGGTTAACACGTCCTGGACGGCATTCAACTCTCCAATGCGTCGCAGTGGTTGGGTGTGCACTCGGTTAACACGTCCTGGACGGCATTCAACTCTCCAATGCGTCGCAGTGGTTGGGTGTGCACTCGGTTAACACGTCCTGGACGGCATTCAACTCTCCAATGCGTCGCAGTGGTTGGGTGTGCACTCGGTTAACACGGTTAATCTGAACATCCCATCTTGAGTTATTTTTGTATCGCTGAGTACAAGATTTATTGGTAAGTTTATGTCGCAGAAACTGTACGTTTTTCGTTATGTATTTCCCCTCCCTAGTATGGATATTATTCAAATCCAAAGTCATAATTATAAAGATTTTTTTCTGTCATTTTAATACGATAAAATATAGTTCATACGACGGCTAATCCTATCTCGTTCCGTATTGGCCGGTAAACAAACCCAACAATTCGTGAATTCTGCTTCACTTTGATATAGGAAGAGCCGATATAGAATGATACAATTTATGTGATAGTACGGTTTTTGGTTCAGAGTGTGCTTCAATACAAATATTTAAAAAATAAGAATTTGCGAGGTAATTACAAAACTAGGTGTAATATTTTAAAGACATTATAAAGTAACTTTATTTGATTAGAATTGCCTCAGAAACGGCTGAAATATCCAACATATATCTTATTATATATATATTATTATATCCAACATTTATTAAATAATTGAAGAACATATTATTAAATCCTACACATTGGTTGAAAATAAACCAAATATTATTTTATAATTGGTCTTGATGATCTTTCTAGTGAATAATTATTTTAAACAAACATCACATTTACTATTGTTTCTGATTTAAAATAGTTAAAACTTTCACGTGTCTCCTTGGCGCCCTGTAACTTAGCCGTCTTTATGTTTTGCATTCATTTTAGGCACCAATGAATTATAACTACATGTATTAGTTTTTTTATGAGACCTTTATTTATAGTTACTAACCTATCAATATTCAGTTAGACCAGAACTGTACTACCCCTGTAACGCCTTACTACCACAATTCAGTATACCACTGTGGAAGCAGTAAAAGGGGTTTGTCGTATTCTAAATTAGTTTTAACAAGATTGGGACAGATGCATAAACATTTTAAATCGTACTTGCTCGCCCGCTGGTAATGCCTTTAACTATTTTAGTAAGATTATATATAGCAACGTCTCTTTGTAAACGTATTTAGGTTGAATTGTAATGAAATGTGTCAAACCTCATTGAAAGATTTACAGTTAGTGTCTCAATTCCCTCTATGTGCTAATTTTAATTTCCTTTTCATTTCATTGTGAAGTTAAAATGAGATGGGCGATATTCAAGATAAACACCAACTGATGAAATCGCCCCACTCAGCCAGTGGCGTAGCAACGGTGGGGGAATGGGGGCATGTGCCGCCAATAATTTGAAGAAAAACAATAGGAAACATAAGGGGATTAATGGTCCCTTTCTCATATAAATGCAAGTTGAATCGCTGCTGCTCTATATGATCAAGCTTGTAATTGTTTCAATTTGTAGTCATTTATTTCATAATTATTACAAGGGATGGTACAATCGTGGTCAAACTAAATATTAGTAACCAAGACTTTCACCACAACATTGCAAACTATAAGTTAAAATTCCACCATGCCCCACAGGTAGAAGAACTTACACACGGCTAAGTTAAAGTGCTATAATTTGTTTTTAAAAAGGGGTAGTACAGTTTTGGAAAGCTGAGCTTTAGTAACCAAAACCTGCACAATAGCATTACAACATAATAGTTTTAACTCCACCATGCTTAAAAGGAATATAAAATTACAAACGACAAAGTAAAAAGCCTGTTATCATTCAAAAAAGAGCCGTTTAAAATACAAGAGGGTGCTCGCTAAAAAAACCCATTGGTTTCAACCATTTTTCATACAAAATTATGCATGTGATGTTTTGTTGAAATAATGATTCAATAGAGAGATCATCAACAACTATTTAAAAACCTCTTTTTAGCATTTTAAAAAAAGTTTAAGCATTTTTTGAATGTTTAAACAAATCATTGAATAAATCTGGGGCCCAGATTTATTCCGATCGGATATATTTATTGATAATTTAAGCCCTTTCTGAACCGATTTTGATGAAATAAAGTTTATTCTGCCATTAAAGTGATAGTTGAGTTTTGGTAGAGAGAGTACAGTTTTAGTCAAACTGAATTTTAGTAACCAAAACCTGCACCATTACATTACGAACTAATAATTATAACTTCACCATGCTCAAAAGGAATAACAAAATTACAAACGACTAAGTAAAAAGCATGTTATCATTAAAAAGAGCTGTTTAAACTAAAGAGGGCACTTTCAAAAAACGAATTTGTTTAAACCATTTTAAATAAAGTATTGTGCATGTGATGTTTTGTTGAAATAGTGATTAGATAGAGAGATAATCAACAACTATCTAAAAACCCTTTTGAAAATTTTTGAAAAGAGGAAGCATTTTAAAATGAATTTTAACGGCTGGTTCAAAATTATCGAATACTTGTGGGGCCCCACATTTATTACAAATGTTTATGTTTATGGATATTTCAGCCGTTTCCGAACCGATTTTGATCAAGTAAAGTTTATTCTGCCATTGAAATTGTATGCTTTTTCATATTTGACACTCAGTTTTTCATTATCTCACAAACAAATTATTTTGTGTAGCGCCCTCTCTACCAAAACTCAACTATCCCTTTAAATTTGTATGCTCTTGCAAATTTTAGACTCAGTTTTTCATTATCTCACACAAATTTAAACAGAAGAGTGCACTTTATAAAAACATTTTAATTTCAACCATTTTTTATACAAAATCAAATTGTGAAAAAAGATGATTGTGTTTTGTAAAAATAATTATTCATTTTCGAAAAAGTGAAGGCATTATATAGATTTTTTTTAATTGTTGTATAAATTTGAATCCCACATTGATTAATATAGGTTTTCCCGGTCAATTTCGCTATTTTCTCATGCAATTTCATATCAGCAGCATTCAATTTCACCAAATCCGCGTTTGGATCGACATATCGTCATTCAAATTCGTTTTTAGTCATTCATATTAATTAACGGAGCAACCAATTTCACACTAGCGTCATGCCAATGTAAGCGATGGGTGCTCAATTTCGTTAATGGTCATTCAATTTCATCTCTGGCAGTCTCGGGTCTCATTTCGGTCATTCAAATTCGCGCATGGGCAAACAAGTTCATCACATTGGCATTCAAATTAAAAAAGTGCAGTGGACATGTAATGTAACAGCGTGGTACATGTATGATATAGAAAACAAGATGAAAATAAAGATACAAAATGGAGAACAGAAATTATGATACAATAACGATCACATGACAAATAAGAAAATGTGATGAAATAACATTATGAACTCGCATGATGATAAAGTTAAGACAAAAAAATGAACGAATGAATGTACAAATAAGAAAATACAGATTACATAATTGAAAATAAAAACAGATCTAGAAAAATGTGACTGAGGAATATCGAAAAGTGAAGATTATATGTTGAAAAGTATATCTAAAAAAAATGGAAAATATAGCCCGATGAAATGGTTGAGACTATGTAAGAAAAAAGGTGAATGTGTGTGCGTGTGTTTATGTAAGCGTAACCAGTTGCGTACGCAGGATTTGTTCAAGGGGGGGGGGGGTTATTTCTTCAGAAAAAATGTTCTGTCAGCGGGGGCGGGGGAAGGGGGTAGTCGTAGGAAATTTTCAAAGCCGAGGTCGGAAATTTTCGACATTTTTGAGGCCGAGATCAGGGTTATGCACACTTTTCGAGGCCCGAGACCAGCGATAATGACGGTCGAGACCGGGGGGTTGAACCAACGAACCCCCACCCCCCCCCCCCTCCCTGGGTACGCCTATATGTTCGTAGCTATGTGGTTGTATACATAAATGTATATACAGTATGTTTATTTGTGAATACGTATGGATGTTGTTTGTGTAACTTAAATTGAATGAGCATGTCTGTAAATTGGTCACCCATAAACGAAATTGAATGCACAAACAAGCGATTGCCCAGCTTACCGTATTAAATTGAATGCCCATTTGTTGAAAATAGCGCCCAATGATGAAATCGAATGCCCATTTGCGAATTTGAAGTTCGCGATTTGACATTTGGGTGCCCATTTACGAATGTGGATGCTCGGATCAGCATTAATTGTTTTGAAATCCGTGGTCCTTTATGATAAACGTTGACCCTTTTGTCAAATGAATCAAACTTCGTAGTTATAAATTATATAATTATCCTAATGGATTGTACAATTTAAAAATTAAAAAAACTCAGTATCTTGTGCTGATTCCATTTCAGTAGGGAGTTGAGAAAAGATCGAAGGAATTCAAGACCCTCCAAGTTGAAGATCAACTGGGGGCCTACCACCGAACTCTGCGTTACGTTAATTATTTCGCAGTCTGCGCTCCTTTCACTTTAAAGTCACATTTTATCCCTTTTATTTCCAATCACAGTCCTGATTCATTCGGATTAAACTGGGAAAATGGACAGCGTTCAAGCAGAAGCAAAAACTGTAGTAGCAAACTTCAGCTACAGCTTAATACCGATCGATGAGGGCGCCGTCAGAGTCAGCGTTTCTTACATCGCCTGGCTCTGCTTCCTCTGTCTCCTCTCTCTGGGCATCATCTCCAGCAACACTGTTGTCATGGTAACGTACTGGCGGGAGCGTAGCATCCAGATGAATCCAACCAACCTGTTCATCGTCAATCTGTCCTTCGCTGACCTCATGGTGGGTCTCTGGAACATGCCGATCTTCATCATCCACGAGGCGATTGGACGCTGGCCATTTGGTGAAACGGCGTGCAAGTTGGCCACCTCATTGGGGTATCTCTTCACCTTCATGTCCGTGCCCATCATCATCGGGATCGTCTTTTTGAGACTGTGCCTCAGTCGATGTCCGTTTCACCTACGAAATCGCATTAAGCGGAAGCATATCCTGGTATTCCTGATCTCTGCCTGGGTCATATTCATTTTCTTCTACTTGTTCCTCGCCTTTGGTTGGCCATCTGTTGCTGACTACCACAACGTTGACTACTCCAATGCGTGCTATATGGAGTACCTGTTAAACGGTCAGATGACTATTTTTATCGTGTGCTTTGAATTCATTATTCCTGCCACTATTTTAATTATATCTAGCACCATTCTGTGTGTCTGCATACGCCAACTGTCCAACAGTGTAGCGAGTGCTGATGTCCAAGCTGTTCACGACTTTCCCCTTGAAAGGCGGTTTAATCAGAGCTTACACGACGTTGTGGATCACGGACCACATCATAACGCGACATCATCCAACAAGCACTTCATTGTCACGGCTCCAGGCACCCGAGACAACATCAAAGGACATGTCGGCAGCTCAACTTCTGCGGAAGCTTCCAGATCTGCTTCCGCCGCAAAATACGAAGTCGGTGACTCTGACGAATCGCACACACAACACGGTTGTCCAAATAATGACGCCAGAGTAGTTAAAGGTAGACAAGATACTGTGGTTTCAATTGCAGCAGGTAGCAAGCGGGATCCCGTAGCACAGGGTCGGAGAGACAGGCATGAGGCGCTGATGCGGCACCGTCGAGCGGCACTGATGCTGTTCACACTAATGGTGGTGTTCCTGGTGTGCTGGCTACCTTTTCACACCGTATATTTAATACAGGTGCTGTGTCCACAATGCGTATCAGCGAGTGGGCTCAGAACCGTGTCGGCTATCATATACTTTAACTCGCTTCTCAACCCTTTTCTCTACGCGGCTACTAATGCCCAATTTAGGCGCGCCTTTATCAGACTGCTAAGGCTGCCTCAAACGTGGACCCGATGAAAGAACAACAATGTCACGATATCAGGTCCAAATTATTTCAGTTACCTCATTCAACATGTTCAATTCTGATGAATATGTGCACAGATCTTTTGTCTAAAAATGTGTTTGAGTTGAGGTGATACAGTGATTCTTGTTCTGCTCATTATTTTGTCAATAGACGGGACGCTATGTTATGAATATGTCTAAGGTTTGCCCAACATAGCCACAGTTAATGTACGTGGGATAGATCACGATTTATATCCCTTGTCCCTATATTCATGTAATCCCGTTAGCAAAGTTGAATTGAAAAAATATACTCGAGTACTTGTCGAGGTTTGAAATTTTGTAAAGAAACATGCTGTACAGCCTTGAAGATGAAGGAATTTTATCGAAATACAAAATGAGAGATTTGTAGTTACACAATTCGGTCTAAATGCTATTTCTTACATGACTGGCCTTTGCCGGTACTATGTGTAATTCAATGGCGTCGCATTGCACTCTGTGTGGGTTTGACAAAAGACAGGATTAGGCTATGTGTATACGTAGGTACAGGGGATGAGGGCTGTGATTGTGCGGTGCGATTGGCCTTTGGTGAAAGGGAATCTATAAACCTGTTCAGTGTAGTACGTATAGGCGGTGGACTGGGAGGCTGCAGGCCTTGGAGGGTGAATGGGAATCTATAAACCTGTTCATTGGCGTAGGAGGCGATGGACTGGGAGGCTGCAGCCCCGTGGAGGGTGAATGGGAATCTATAAACCTGTTCATAGGCGTAGTAGGCGGTGGACTGGGAGGCTGCAGCCCCGTGGAGGGTGAATGGGAATCTATAAACCTGTTCATTGGCGTAGGAGGCGATGGACTGGGAGGCTGCAGCCCCGTGGAGGGTGAATGGGAATCTATAAACCTGTTCATAGGCGTAGTAGGCGGTGGACTGGGAGGCTGCAGCCCCGTGGAGGGTGAATGGGAATCTATAAACCTGTTCATAGGCGTAGTAGGCGGTGGACTGGGAGGCTGCAGCCCCGTGGAGGGTGAATGGGAATCTATAAACCTGTTCATAGGCGTAGGAGGCGGTGGACTGGGAGGCTGCAGCCCCGTGAAGGGTGAATGGGAATCTATAAACCTGTCCATAGGCGTAGGAGGCGGTGGAGTGGGAGGCTGCAGCCCCGTGGAGGGTGAATGGGGGATCTATAAACCTGTCCATAGGCGTAGGAGGCGGTGGACTGGGAGGCTGCAGCCCCCTGGAGGGTGAATGGGAATCTATAAACCTGTCCATAGGCGTAGGAGGCGGTTGACTGGGAGGCTGCAGCCCCGTGAAGGGTGAATGGGAATCTATAAACCTGTCCATAGGCGTAGGAGGCGGTTGACTGGGAGGCTGCAGCCCCGTGAAGGGTGAATGGGAATCTATAAACCTGTCCATAGGCGTAGGAGGCGGTGGACTGGGAGGCTGCAGCCTCGTGAAGGGTGAATGGGAATCTATAAACCTGTCCATAGGCGTAGGAGGCGATGGACTGGGAGGCTGCAGCCCCGTGGAGGGTGAATGGGAATCTATAAACCTGTCCATAGGCGTAGGAGGCGGTGGACTGGGAGGCTGCAGCCCCGTGGAGGGTGAATGGTAATCTATAAACCTGTCCATAGGCGTAGGGCGTAGGAGGCGGTGGACTGGGAGGCTGCAGCCTCGTGAAGGGTGAATGGGAATCTATAAACCTGTCCATAGGCGTAGGAGGCGGTGGACTGGGAGGCTGCAGCCCCCTGGAGGGTGAATGGGGATCTATAAACCTATATTCATAGGCGTAGGAGGCGGTGGAGTGGGAGGCTGCAGCCCCTGGAGGTTTTGAAATCGGCCACATTCTGGCACAAAGCACCTAATATTCTGGAAAAACCATGACATATTCTGGCAAAAACATGACATATTCTGACAAGGACATGTCATATTCGGACAAACTCATGTCGATTTAGGACAATAGAAAGTTATTTTCGGTCAAAGCCGTCATATATTCGGGTAAAATCGTGTTATATTTTTACCGACCATCAAAAACATCATTTCAGGCATTAAAGAGTCGAGGGCCTTTTGGGGGGCCTGTCAGGTAAAAGGGTGGGAAGGGTAAATTTTAGGGCAAAAGACTTCAGTCCCCTGATAAAATGTGCCCCTACGCGCATGAACATTTACGCATGTATCATTGTATTTATAAATATATATAAATATATATGTATCAATGCATTTATAAATATATATATTATTTTGTTGTATTTTGATGTTAAAGGGATAGTTGAGTTCTGGTAAGGAGAGTACCGTTTTAGTGAAACTGAATTTTAGTAACCAAAACCTGCATCATTACATTACAAACTAATAGTTATAACTAGAAAGGAACACAAAATTACAAATGACGTAGTCAAGATCATGTTATCATTCAAAAAGAGCCGTTAAAACGTAAGAGGGCGCTCTCTAAACACTTATCGGTTTCAACCATTTTGAATAAAATATTGTGCATGTGATGCTTTGTTGAAATAGTGATTAGATAGAGAAATAACCAACAACTATTTAAATACCTATTTTGTAACTTTTTGAAAAGAGGAAGCATTTTTTTGAATTTTTAACGGCTGGTTCAAAATTCACTAATAAACCCGGGGCCCGGGTTTATTACAAATTGTTATATTTATGGATATTTCAGCCGTTTCTGAACCGATTTTGATCAAACAAAGATGATTTTATTGTTTAAATATTATGCTCTTTCAAATTTTACACTCAGTTTTTCATTACCTCACAAACCAATTAAGTAGTCTAGCGCCCTCTCTACCAAAACTCAACTTTCCCTTTAAAGTCATACATGTAAAGTGTCCAAATCCACGAAAATTACTTGGAGCTTCATCGTTTCTCTTCTACCGTGTTGTTTAGCTTATGGTAAGAGAAGAATAAAATAGGGTTTGATTTTTTCAAATGTCCCTTTAGTATGAAGATAATTATCATTGAAAATCATTATTTCTAAAGCGTTAATCAACGCAATTGAAAAAAAGTACAATTGTCTCAGCATAGAACGTCCGCATGCAGCACCCGTGAGAACATTGCGGAGATTGAACTTTGAGCCGAGCGAGTTCAAATTCCATGAATTATGTACTACGTGTGTAAAAATACACGGATGCGAATATCTCAAACGGATCATTCATTACTACGACAAAAGTATGGCAGACCATCAGTATTCGGTGATAAAATATGAACTCAATATTCGTTTTTTTCACTAGGTAAACAGTGTTCGTTTTCTTTCAAACTTTCACAAATCTTTCAATTGTATTTTACAATGATATTGATGTAGGATTGAAGTCTTAAATGTCATTTTGTGCAATATCTGACACTTTACATGCATCACTTTAAGTAATATTTGTTATTGTGTGGTAATATATTTATTCATGAATGTTCATATAATTATGTGTATTGTACGCAAGGCACTTAAGTCCTCGGACTACAGTCTTGTTTATTTTATGTGTTCAATAACAACCGATATATCTATCTATTGCCCGCACCGCACATAATTGTAAATACTCATAATGTATACTATTCCCATGTGATATGTATTTTACTCTCATTAATTGGACATTCTTACTGGCTGTAAATAAACACGTCATTTGTATATAATTATTATTAAATTAAAAATGTAATGTAAATAGTTTCAAAATGTCAAACAATTGTATCGCTAACAGTGCAACATCAAATAAAATTCACCGACGACCAATGTTTCATAGGAATGACTTTGTTTTAATAACAAATTAACTTTGTATTTTTGAAACAAATTACAGTAACTTATAATCTCAACTTATTTAAAACATTCATTCGAAATTCAAAATATATCCATTCAAGCAGGAACTTTCCTTGAATGTGGGTAAATATAAATGTTGTTCAATGTACATGTTTATTTGAATATATTAAATATGGCACTTTTAAATTGCATGCACCGTGTGAAATTAGTTTTCAATCGCAATTTCAATGTACATACACATGAAACAGGAATACAATTTGTAGATGTCCAATAAAACATTACTATTTTCGAATTGCAATAAAATTATATAAAGCATTATAATTATGCAGGGATGAGAAACATGTAATGGTTCTGTACCTACACAATATCTAGCATACCAATATATCATACAATATACAAAAAACAATGGCCCGTATCCTGAAGTCTGGTTTAGGTTAATAAGCCATAGTTTAAGCATAAACAAACCTTTCGTCTAACTAAACCTCAAGTCCAGTCCAAGTTAGGTTTAACTCAATTTTTGTTTCTGAAGTCTGTTTCAGTTAAATCTAAGTCAGGTCGAAAGTTAAACCACAGTTTATGTACAAATAGTACCAGCGAATATGAATCTGTAGATTCAACCAGACATTTCTCATGTACAATTATGATGAATTATGATCAAAAGTTTTTGATTTGTGTCTGCTCTTTCAATTTACGGATGAATTATGACATTTGTTCACAATGTCGGGAGGAAGAAAACAAATCCCATTGTGTTCTAGAAGCTTTCCGAAACCGTCATCTCGCTTTAAAGAAAACGAGATGAAATAAAACAATATTTATCGAAATTATAGACGAAAAGAGATCACAGAAGGGATTTGCGACATACAGTAATACGTACAAATCGTATGTGTAGTATCCTTATAGAGACTGGACAAATATTGTAAAGTAAAATAGCGCGCGTAAATCCTTTGAAATTGCCTCTAGGATACCTGATCTATTTTGGGTAATTTATGTCATACTTTGTTCAGCTAGAATTTGGATAAGAAAGGGGATGCGGGAGGGGATTTGTATTGCCCTTCTAGATGCCACCCAACCCTCGAGATTATACAGGCAAACGCTGGCGTAACTCTGTACATTTTAAAGCAATTTTTGTCTTACTCTGTCCATATTCAACTGATAAGTTATTATAATTATATTCTTTCCCATGGTTGCTGATAAAGCATATGGTATAGTTTTTATTCTTGTGAGGGGTGTTACTCAACACTGCTATTTAGCTTGAAAACCAAATAACAGTATTGGGAAACGCCCCACACACAAACAAAAAATGAAAAATATGCTTCCCTCACCTACCACGCTTGCGGCGCGGACAGGTGCGAACGGGCGGTGAATGTAGGCGAAATTTTATTGGCGGTATTGAATTTCCTCTGTAATTCTGCATTTTACGATACTAAGGTGCGGATTTTACCACATAGGCCCTTTTTTATACTTATTCAACAATACTTTCAATTAGTTTGGCCAATAGATGTTTTTCGGTAACGGTAACTTTGCGTGGCATACCTTTTAAAAACGTCGTCTATAAAATAAGGTGGCCCGGCCGCACGTGTCGTCCCAATAATTTGACAAAAATAAGACAATATACAAGAAAAGGGGAAGTTTATACAAATTAAAAAAACATAACAATTATAGAGTGTATCACAATCAGTCCGACCACGTTACGTCACTGTTTGGGAGGGGGGGGGGGGGGGGGTACCTGGGGCCACCTATATTTTGTGAAAACATAGAGCCCACACCCCGGCCTATATACCCACGTAGCTACGTCCCTGCTCGCAGGAATTATAGCCACGTACGTCTATATGGGACGCCAAAAGGGAAGGGGATTTCACATGTTCTATGTTAAGAAATATCATCGTCAAATGATTTGTCATCATCAAACTACCGTTCCTATTTTGGCGTTTCATACGTCTCTGCCTCTATCATGTCTACAAGGGATAATAAGGGATTAGGGAAACACATTAACGGACAAGATACTCCCACACTCACATATAATCATGGCTTGCGCTAATCCCGTAAAAGTCATGGAATATCCCGCAATGATTAAATATCCATATTCCATATCCATATATAGACCCCGATATAATAAGACCCGCTTATCATGCTCCTAATTTGCTAATTTCGCAGGACTGTCCAATCGCTGAATTTTCTTGTTTGTGTAATGCTTCGCTATATGTTTGTCTTATGATGCCTCACACCCCACCATACACAGTGGCAAAGCAGTGGGTCTTTCACAAAGATCGCAGGTCGAACTTAAAGGGATAGTTGAGTTTTGGTCAAACTTAATTTTAGGAACCAAAACCTGCACCATTGCGGTACAAATTAATAGTTATAACTCCAACATACTCGAAAGGTATACACAATTACAACAAAATAAGTAAAAACCCTGTTATCATTCAAAAAGAGCCGTCACAACTCGTTCTCTATAAACTCATTGGTTTTAACCATTTTCATACAAAATGGTGCATGTGATGATTTTGCTTCAATAATGATTAAAAAGACATATCATCAACAACTATTTAAAAACCTATTTTGATCTTTGTCAATGAAGTCTAAAAGCATGCCGTCGGTGGGGTGACAAAACCTCGTATCTCAATTTTTTGAGATTTTGAGTTTTTTGCATAATTGTGTACCTAATGACCTACGGCACCACCTGATAAACCCATGGAACGCCTCCTGTCTCGGTTTTTCCCCAAACACCCTGAAACTATAAACCTCGTAATTTTAACCCCCTTTGAAGCTGCACTGACAAAACCTCGTAACATGAGATACGTGTAATTCCTTCTTCTTATGCCTTGAAAATCTGTACAATACCTCGTATCTCAATACCTCTACGTAGAAAAATGTAACGATCATGATAGAAAGCCATTGTCACGCAGGGTACTTCAAGAAGAGTGTGATAATATGAACATATCGGTTTTTCACACGCGAAAGGATCAGTGCGATGCATCCCTGATAGCAAACTGACGTCTTTAAGACGTATTAATTTGGTCGTAAACTGGTTAACACGTCGTATGTCGTATAGAAGATGTCATAATGACGTCATTGTGACGTCTTTTAAAGACCATTTTTGAAATGATAATTTGTGTCGTATATAGAAGATGTTATAATGACGCCATTGTGACGTCTTTTAAAGACCATTTTTGACATGATAATTTGTGTCGTATAGAAGATGTCATAATGATGTCATTGTGACGTCTTTTAAAGACCATTTTTGACATGATAATTTGTGTCGTATAGAAGATGTCATAATGATGTCTTTTAAAGACCATTTTTTCACAATTAATTTTTGTCATAAGGACGTCGTAAAATGACGTATTAAAGACGTCTTGTTATGACCCTACGTTGTGAAGTACTTGGATTATCGCTTCTTCCGAGATTACTCAAAGACAATCACCATTCCTTCAATTCGACCAGGAAGCAGGGTTGGCGACCCCACGGTGACAAACGTTCGTGCTCTTAAGTACGAAGATGGTAGTATCCAATACAAGCTAAAGTTCAGCGATGATTGGCAAGACCTTCCACGTCCTCGGCGCGCAAGGCAAAGCCTTGCTAGAGAGGTGGAGTTGTCCCCACCATCCCTGTATCAAGACCACAGGCCAATCAATGACAGTAAATATGAACATCTGCAGCAACTAAAATTTGTAATCCCGGGAGACTACCATACTTTCTACGATGGATTACGTCACTGAACAATTGTTAGCCTTTTTCTTCTTTGTCTCTTCTTTCTTTTCTCTGTCTTTCTTGTTCTTCTTTCTCCTCTTTATCATCTTTCCTCTTCCAATCTCATCTCCTTCATCCACTACATTTCTTCCTTTTCTCCTAATTTTCTATTTGTTGTTCTTCTCTTCTGTCCAGGAAAGTTCTGCCCAATATCAAGCGATTTGAAAAATTTGTGGAAACGAAAGTGAATGTCTGGTATGGTATTGCCACTGTTGTTTCTCTCTTGACTCTTGTGTCTATAATGCATGAAATTTTAATATAGTAATGTAGGGTTTGATGCGTAAAGTTAATTATAACCCTATACAGAGTAAAGGGCTTGTATATGTTCTGGCTAAGATGAATGGAGGGTATGGCATCATACGCACTCTGTATTTTATGTTGTTGACGAAGATGATGACCCTAAAGAAGATAAGTTTTCTCCGGCATGAACAATATTAGCTGATAATATTTGTAAATTGTGTAACCCCGTGGTAGCCCTATCCATTCACTTGTGTCGATTTCGTACACACCCCACCCCAGCATTGTTTGTATCGTTTTATAATCTTCAAAGGCATAATACTCTTTGCTGATTTTCAAGTGCCCTTTTCTTCGCGGCCCACGGTGGAGAATGTAGGGTATCTTTGCGGAATACGGAAATGCATTTTAACATCAAGAGATGAATTTTGTAGATTAATTACTTTTCATTGTCCCAATTCCATGTAAATGTGATTATAAATGTTCACATTCTAAATGTGATAACGAAACGATGTTCAGGCACCGTATTTTATAGATATTTACAATGTATTTTTCATTGTCAGCGAGTTTATCACACCTTAAAGGGACAGTTCAGTAATGTAACGAATTTTTGATGATTGTTAAACCTCTGGATAACTGTATTAATTTCAAATAAAGTACAATATTTTGCCATTTCATAGCTTATTGGACAACCAATGTTTGACTTAAAATTAAATAACTGTTCAAATGTTTGAAAATGCTTAATCAAAATGTTTTAGAATTACTGACCACACATTACTGACCACACATATATCAATACAGGGGAAACTCAGTATAACGAGGTCCTTGGTACCATGACATTTTGTTTGTTATATCAGATATTTTGTTATATCACTATATTTCAAACAATACAAAACAAAACAAATTATTTCACTGGGACCTGAGAAAACAGTTTGTTATATCAGGTATTTTGATATATCAGATCTCTTTATATCGAGTTTCCACTGTACAACATTGCTTTCATGTGGTTTTTATCATAATATGGACACAAAACTTGCATGTTAGGCACCCTGGAAAAGTGTACTTCAGAACTGTTATCTAACTAACGGTTATATTTCAAATTATAATAAAGTGTGATGCCCACGCCAAATTTCAAGAATTATTTCTGATTGTGTTTCCAGTTAAAGTCGTGATTTAATGTTGATGCTATAGTTCTTTCTATTCCACTACTGTTCTTCCCGTTTAAACCATTGTTGATTGATGTTAAACAGAACTTTGATTGTTACGGTAACTCTTTTCATAAAATATGCCTACACGGTGTGCCCCCCCCCCCCAAAAAAAAAAAAAAAAAAAAACAACAACAGCAACAACAACAACAACAACAACAACAACAACAACGAAACAACGGAACGGCATACTTCCGGTAATAATTGTAAATAATGACTGGTATTAGTGGATGGTGTGTTTTCTCCTGAGCCAAAGTAATACCAAGATTTCGGTTAAGCGGTTCTTATACCAGGCTATGTCAGGTTCAAAATTTTCCCTCCTCAGCTTAAACCTTGCTTAAAAACAAGACAAAAAACGCTCACCATAGTTAACTTTGTCAATGGACATTGTTAAGACCAGCATGGAATGCACCGTATTGGTGTAAAGAATGCCAATTGACAGAGCTAGCTTATTGTATTATCACGTTCAGGTATGGCGAGCGTTTTGTCATGTTTTGATGCAAAGTTTTAGGTGAGGAGGGATTTTTTTTACCCGACATGGTTTGGTATAACGTGCTCATCTAGAATGAGAACCACTTAACCGCTTAACCAAAATGGTAGATCGTGGTATAATTTTTCTCAGGAGAAGACACACCATCCACTGATACCAGTCATTATTTACAATTATTACCGGAAGTATGCCGTTCCGTTTTTTTTTTTTTTGGGGGGGGGGGGGGGGGGCACCCTGTAATAGGTGTTATCACTGGTTACCAATTTCCCCTTGGTGAGACTACTCGGTCCAGTGGTGTGCTATCCTTCTGGTAATTTCGACCATGGGATGGTTAATTGGAACTTCTTAAATAGCGGCCACAGAGTCACGAATAATTTGCTTGCTGGCCCGCAACGGTGCTGTGCAATGATCAGAATCACGGACTAGATCGATAATGGATACAAATTCCAGTTATCCTTTGGCCCTAGTCGTTTTAAGGATTTTTTTCTTAATTCGTCAACGGTAGGAAGCATTCGCAGATGAATTTATGATGTTCGTTCTAATCCGTTTGGGTAATTTTCTATTCTCCAAAACATTCCATGCATTTTGCTCAGACCAATCAGATTCGCGGAGGCGAAATTTTGGTTTTGAGCATGTTTAAAACCAAAAATTTCTTGAATTTAAATGAATTTTTATTAATGAATTGGTATTCTATTTACCATTGAATTGATGTTCTATGAATATGAATATTCAAGGATTCTAAAATAATTCAAATTGATATGTTCGAGGTTCATTGAATTGCATGAAATATTTAAATAAAATGTATCTTTCGATTTGACTGAAATATTGTGGTGAATATTTCCTTTGTTTTGACTTAACAATGTTCATTACTGTGAAATGGTTTGGTATAACGTCCTCATCTAGAATGAGAACCACTTAACCGCTTAACCAAAATGGTAGATCGTGGTATAATTTTTCTCAGGAGAAGACACACCATCCACTGATACCAGTCATTATTTACAATTATTACCGGAAGTATGCCGTTCCGTTTTTTTTTTTTTTTTTTTTTTTGGGGGGGGGGGGCACCCTGTAATAGGTGTTATCACTGGTTACCAATTTCCCCTTGGTGAGACTACTCGGTCCAGTGGTGTGCTATCCTTCTGGTAATTTCGACCATGGGATGGTTAATTGGAACTTCTTAAATAGCGGCCACAGAGTCACGAATAATTTGCTTGCTGGCCCGCAACTGTGCTGTGCAATGATCAGAATCACGGACTAGATCGATAATGGATACAAATTCCAGTTATCCTTTGGCCCTAGTCGTTTTAAGGATTTTTTTCTTAATTCGTCAACGGTAGGAAGCATTCGCAGATGAATTTATGATGTTCGTTCTAATCCGTTTGGGTAATTTTCTATTCTCCAAAACATTCCATGCATTTTGCTCAGACCGATCCGATTCGCGGAGGCGAAATTTTGGTTTTGAGCATGTTTAAAATCAAAAAATTTCTTGAATTTAAATGAATTTTTATTAATGAATTGGTATTCTATTTACCATTGAATTGATGTTCTATGAATATGAATATTCAAGGATTCTAAAATAATTCAAATTGATATGTTCGAGGTTCATTGAATTGCATGAAATATTTAAATAAAATGTATCTTTCGATTTGACTGAAATATTGTGGTGAATATTTCCTTTGTTTTGACTTAACAATGTTCATTACTGTGAAAGTGAAGTTCTGTGAATCTAAAACGTCCATTGCGTTTGTAATGTGTTTTCACTCTGGACATGTGAATAATGGCTCTGTGTTGAAGTTGGAGATGAAGTATCTAAAGGGGAAACTTATCTGGTGGAAATATAATGAAAGGAATAGTATCTTGATAATACAATGTTGAATATTACAATAATAATCATCATCATCATGAACATAGATCATCATGAACATAGATCATCATGAACATAGATCATCATAACAGTGATTTTTGTTTTGCTTCCATCGGCATCGGTAGCGCAAGATGATTTCGCCCGAACGCAGCCCTCAGGAAGGATGGAATCTAGAATGCTATACTGTATTGCGATAATGCATTCGTTGTCGGTTCAAAGTTCTTTTGAACTCGTGATCAGGAGAGACTCTTGGTTTCTGAATCACTTTCTTTGATTATGGTGAAACATCAAACGCCTCTATCAGTGTTTTAGTCCAATACAACCAGCTACTCTTTATAGCTTCAACTCCATTCTAGCTGTGGGGTTGTAACTCACACACGGCCTCACAGTGCCGAAGTTAGAGTATTCAAATCCTCGTAACTCATTCAACCAAATCCTCGTAACTCATTCAGAATTGAAACTAAGAACTCGTATCTCAATTTGAATAAAAACTAAAAACTCGTATCTCAATGTAGATAAAAGCCAAAACCTCGTAACTCAGTTTCAAATATCAAAACAATTATTTTACGGTATTTCAACAATGACATTACAAATTTCATAAATATTCCAGTTTTAAAAAGAAAGGACGTTGTCACAGCACTTAATTTGTTGAGACAGGAAAGTTTTTTAGTCCTGAAAATCATGATTTTTGAGATACGAGGTTTTGTCACCCCACCGACGATGTTTTGTCTTTTTCTAAAAAGTCAAGGTGTCTCCCGGCAGGGTAGACTTATAAATAAAATATCTTGAAATCAAATTTTACAACTATGAGAGCATTCGAAAGGGAATGATTTTCATTTCACATGTTTTATTCAATAAACGTTTACATTGAATTAAAACCAACCAATTTAGTGTCAAGGGGCATTTCGGGAAGTACCAATACTTAAGCGTACCACTAAGTTGCACTTAAACATCATGGGAAGCCATTTGTAGCTTCGGACTTAGACATAACCAAAGAGTCCAACATGCGAAATAACTTGAAGTCTCTTTGATAAAAGAAAATGTTAATGATTTTTAATGAAATGTCAGGCATGTTTAAAGATTCGTTTAACAATTGAACAAAGAAACCAATGGCATTTTCATATTTTTAAAGTCCAACTTAGAGTTTATTTCAACTTAGTATCTTAGTGAACCCCTGGAAATTAACAGTGTGGGGGGGGGGGGGGGGGGCAGCAGGGGGCCCTTGCATTTGTATAAGGGGGCACAAGGATAAAGTAGCCAGCCCGCGACTATGACCGACGTTACTGGTTTAGCTGTGCCAGGGGATGGTAGGCTGAACGTAACCAAAGCCTTGGTGTATATATATAAACAATGTACAGTAGTTGTGTGGGGGTGAGAGGAGTATTACTCCTTTTTAAAGGGAGTGTCCGCCTTCTGCAAGCCAAATTGCGAGGTTGTTGACTTATATGGAAGAAAATTACACATAACAGCTTGCCTGAACAAATTTCAGCCTGAAATCTTCTTTTCGTGGAGTTATATTGATTGTAATACCTCAGCGACGATCCGTCGTTTATATTGCATTACGAGTTTTGCATTTTCGCCCGTGCAAAATTTTGCTCACGATAGCTGCTGGCGCATAGCGGCGAGCCCCCCCCCCCCCCCCCCCCCCCCCCCGTGGCTGTGCGTGAACCGCGCACAGATTTTGATCAAACAACGGCGTAAGCGAATACTAAACAAGATAACTAAGACTCGTAAAACTTACTATGGAGTCGGTGTCAGACAGAGCAAAAAATACTAGTATTTTTAAAATCTAGATAATATTTGCTGTCTGACATCAATAATCCCGCGAAAAATCCTGCAACGAACCAAGATTATTTAAAATAATACTAATATTTTTTGTGGGATTTTTCTGTCTGACACCGATGTTCAAATAATCCCGCGAAAAATCCCGTAATCATACTTGAGATTAGCAACAATTGTGATGTTGTACCCGTACAAGTAGATGCTCTATGGCTAATTTAGTTGCTAACTTCAGTAATTCAAATCTCATATTGGTACGTCACGGCGTATCGCGCGCAGATTGTTTCGGCGCATTGCGCATGCGTAATGGATTGTTAAAATACTAGTATAATTCGCCTGTCTGACACCTACGTAAGCATGGTAAGTGAATTATCTAGATTAAAATTATACTAGTATATTTAACCCTAAAAAGACTGGGGGGCTGATTTAGCCCCCCCCCCCCCCCCCCCCCATCCGCTATTAGTTCGCAACGCTTAAATATTTTACGGTGCCACTTCATGACTTTTTTTCTTAGAGTCTTGCGCAACTTTTGATACCAAATTTGCGCACACCGGGTCAACGATCCATTTTTTTCTAATTCTTCCATGTATATAACATACACAGTTTTTACATGCACCTTTTATGTTGCAGTTTTACACCCATCTTTTCACAAGTAATGTTAATATTCCACTTTGGCATGGTGAAAAGACTTATTGCATTCTCATTTGCATAAAACAATGCAATATATTGAGAAAATACAAAGAAAAAACAAAGAAAAGGAAACATAGGTACGTATATATGGGACGCCAAATCATCGTCAAATGATTTGTCATCATCAAACTACCGTTCCTATTTGGCGTTTCATACGTCTCTGCCTCTATCATGTCAACAAGAATGGATTAAATAAGGGATTAGGGAGACGCATTAACGGACAAGATACTCCCACACTCCGATTTAATCATGGCTTGCGCTAATCCCGTAACAGCTCTGGATTATGCCGCAATTATTTAATATCCATTAAAGTCCAATGAATAGAGTTTATCCTTCTTTATACATGGTAATATGCTTGTTTATTACTCATAACATTACCCCAACTCAGATTTCTGCTTTTGAAGAAATATGTGAAAACACTATCGGGTACACCACTATTCCCGGGAACGCTGGAGGCCGCTTATTAGGTCTGTGCGGACGTACGTACACCACTGTGGTCGAACATTGATGCATTCCACAATTCAAACCATTATTTGAATACTTGTAGACGCTTTGATGAGTCTGCAAATCAGTGAAAAGCTTTTCCATCTTTTTGTTCGGCCATCCGCACATACGTTAGAATTTGCGAAGCATGTCGGGTAATTACACGAACATGGCCGCTCCCATCATCTTTTGCCACCGTAACAATTAGTAAAATGTTTGGTATGTTCACAGAAGGATTTCATGGGATCCAGTAGGCCAATATTGCCAAGTCATGTATCAAATTAAATGTCTGCTCACCCTCTAGATGATACTAGTAGCCGAAAGCCATAGTTTCATTGTCCTGCAAATAACCATCGACTGGCCAGGGAGGGTGATGGTCAAACTATACGTGCCTATACGTGCCATGATCGTACCTTCGCAGATAACCAAGGCAACGTATAGTTTGCATCCGTCACCCGAGTGTAGGAGATTTGGTTATTTGCTTTATATCCCTCACATTATTTTTTTTAATCACAAACGACCTATTTGGAAATATATACGTTATTGTATATCAAATTCAATATTGTATATTAAAATTCAGTATTGGAATAAAATCCAGATGAAATCATTCATGCATGACTTGTTACGGTCACCGCAAGGTCTGTTTTCAAAAATAGTAAAAAATGGAACATCCATACAACCATATAAATGTTGATAAGCACAATCTAAAACGCTATATATTCATGACATGGCATAATCTTTTATTACAAATGTTATTTTTGTTTTGTTCATCTCAATAAAAAAGCATAAATGAAGACAAACTGGAACGTTAAAGGTTAAATGTAACAAAAGGGGGAATTCCATGGCAAAGGTTTATTCGTCGAAACCACAGTTTGTGCCCTTATTTCAGCATGAAACTTGGTATAAAGTCTTCTCAAGAATTATACCGTAGTCTAAAGATCTTCCAAATCTGATGTCATCATTGGCCAACCATTTCGGCAGTCTCTTACATGTAGTTTCTCTAGGTAAATGTGGTTACAATTGCAGGGGACACATGAAACAGACAAGCTTTATGCCTCGAAGGCACACCAGTATGTTGATGTTCTCATAACCTGGCCCTGGCCCATGGAATGTGTATGACACCCAAATATGGGGCAAAGTCAAAAGTGAAATGTTGCAAACATGCATTGATATTGTCAACAGTGTACTCTCCTTTTGTTGGGAGAATAAAGTGTTCTGACTGATGTTGAGGTGGTCATGCATGAATGTCGGGTGTATTATCCTTTTCGTTGGAGGATGAAATGTGTCTTTATGATTTTGAGGTGGTGCAATGTTTTCGTATGTTGTTAGGACGATGTAATGTGTTTTCTTGACGGATTGAAACATTATCATTATCATGTTTGACTTTAATAGAGATTATTGCAAGTTTGTCATTTTTCCAAGTTTACATAAAATCCATCGCAATGTTGCAGTACAAACGACACCAGCGACGACCGGGTTTAACGATGCATTGCAGCAGCTCTTCGCGGGCTCGGAAATTGGATACATTGGATTCATGCAGGATTGCCTCAACATCATTCAAAACCCTGCACGTATTCTCCCAACGACGTGATATATAAATCACTGTTGGCAGTATCAATGCATTTTGCAACATTTTACTTTTGACTTTGCCCCATATTCGGATGTAATGCACATTCCATGATAAGATATTCATAACGAATGTCATATCAATGTAAAGGGGGGAAAACAAGCTTCCCAATGATACCAAATTTACGAATAGTAATGAAGTAATAGGATAGATACAAACCTCAATTGCGGAACTTTTTGTGAGGGGTTTATTTCGGATTATGATATTCCTTCTTTTGTCAGCTGCATTTGCTCAAGCAGTCTACCACTCTTCTTCAAATTAATATGTGTCATTACATTTTGTGCAGTAATTGTGACATATTATTAGAAATTATCCAATGTAATTTCTGCTTTTGACTTGTCTACAACAGACTACAAGTAGCACTTCATACAATCAAACCCTGGTTTACATAATAATATTATCCTTTGTGAATTCGAGCCACATACTGTCTCCGTTACTTACATCTACTTGAATGTACCCTAAATATAATACAGTCAAACCTGTTTTAATGGCCACATGTCCATAACAGCAAATCTGCCTATCTGCCTTTAATTACTCTAAAAGTGATCCCTGGCAGTGAAAACCAATGTCATGGAACCTGTTTGAAGAGGTCACCTGTCTACTGAGACAACTATTATTCTTTCCCTTGGGTGGTCAATATTCACAGGTTTGAACACACCATATTGATTTACACGCTTAACTCTTGAATCTCAGGCCCATTTTGAACACATTCCGGAGTTCTTGTCGTTGAAACAGGTGGCTGCATATCCTGTGTAAAATTAAAACAAAAACATATAATCGAGCAGATGTAAAATTACTTTGAAAGTTGTAATAGTTGTTTCAAGCTTCTCATATATATTTAAAGTAATATGGCGTATGTTGTCCTTAATCATTTTAATTTAAATTAATTTCTTAGTACATTATTTTAATTAACAGAGACTAGCTTATGGCCACATACGGTTATGCAATCTTTGCATACAACTACAATTAAGTTTAAAGGGATAGTTGAGTTTGGGTATAGAAAGTATAGTTTTGGTCAAGTTGAATTTTAGTTACCAAACCCTGCACCAGTACATAACAAACTAATAATTATTACTCTACCATGCTCGAAAGGTATAACAAATTACTAACGACTAAGTAAAAGCCTGTTATCATTCAAAAGAGCTGTTAAAACCCAAGAAGGCGCTCGCTAAAGACTCATTGGTTTCAACCATTTTAATACAACAAATTGCATGTGATGTTTTGTTAAAAAAATTATTAAATAGGGAGATCATCAACAACTATTTAAAAACTTGTTTGGAACATTTTTGAAAAGTGTAAGCATTTTATATATTTTGTTTAAATCATCGAATATACTCGTGACCCATAGTTTATTCCGATCGGATATATTTCTTGATAATACAGCCGTCTCTGAACCGATATTGATCAAATAAAGTTTATTCTGTCGTTATTAAAATGATTTGCTCTTCCAAATATAACACTCATTACCTCACAAACAAATAATTTCGTGCAGCGCCCTCTAGACCAAAACTCAACTATCCCTTTAAGTGCCAATGTCATTCGCGTGCAATCGGCAGATTGGAACACAGATACGAATACTCACATTTACATCTGTCTCCCTTGTTCTCGTCACGTGACTAACTGCATCGTGAAGAGAGGGGAAGAACCTTGGCCCCGCCTCCTCGTCTCCGTGAGATGGGCTCATCACCTGGATGGTTCTCATTACAGAATCTAATGCAAAACAAAAAAACAATGAAACAAAGAACTTGAACATGTTAAATACAACGTCAATATTTTGCATACAATTATCTATTTGCAACATAAAATGCGACTTAACCAAAAGCACTACAAAACAATAATAAACTAGACGCACTGGACGCGGGGAGTGCATACTTCCGCCAACACTCGAATTTTTATGTTTGCGTGACCTTGCCCTTGCCCATTGACTTGAAAATGTAATGGGTTCTATTTTAGATTTACACGAAGCTTCTACAAATAATTGGTTGAGATATTTATGCAATTGTGCGCAGGAGACTGGAGACGAACCAACAAACAAACCAAAAAACGGGACCGAAAACGAATAATTACATAATAATAACAATGATAATAATCAAATTGATTAAAACAATAATAACATTAACAAACATAATAATAATGTTAATAGTAAAACAAATAATAATGATAATGATAATAATAATAGTTATAAAATATAATAATAAAATCAATTGATTTGGAAATTCCTGCCATGCTTTATATAGGCGTCCATGTTCATAGAACTAACACAGTATCATGACGCATTGAGACGAGACACATACATATATTCTTAATCCGCGTAGGTGGTACAGACGATTACCAGAGGCAAAGCGTAGGGGACACACGGGACGCCCCCCCCCCCCCCCCCCCCCGGCGTTCATTTGTATTAAGTTCCCATCCTCGGTGTCCTTTATGGGGGCAAATGAATAATTACCCAATGTTATGTTTAAGATTCAAGATTCACAATGTCTTCACCCAAGCTGCACACCTGCCTTTTTCGCCCTAACAACCCCCCCCCCCCCCCCCCCTTTGACTTGACTACAACTACACCACTAATCATTACAGGCAGATAAAGGAAATCCACTTGTTTACTGGATGTTTGAGATAGTCGAATATAACCCATTCCCTACAGGAACCTGGTGGGCCCTGAAGAAGTTATATTGGAATAGGGAACGGGTTAAACTATTGCCTATGGACATCTAGTGGGGCTTGTAGTAACTATATTGGAATTTTCATGACAAGTTGAACGGATTTTCATAGTATCATCAACACCGTCGCATTGTTATTCCAAATATGAATATGTAGCCCGCGTACCTGGACAAGAAGCATGATAATTATGATCTTTATTCAGATTCTGCCGAAGTCTGTGTTGAGCAAATCCGACGTCTCCCAACGTATCACCCCAAAACAAATGTCTGCATTTCGATCTAATTTAAAGTTGAACAAATTGATTGAGCGCTTTTTGGAATTCAGCTCTTCAATTCAATTTCAATTCAATTTAAATTTTGAATATTTTGAATGGAATCCATTTTAGTTTTAGATGTTACAAATATACCTGGGCAAAAGGCATAGATTATCTCTATTCCGATCCTGCCAAAGTCCCTGCTCAGCAGATCCAGTGTTCTGACTCTTGACGTATCCACCAAATCAAAATAGCCGCAGTGCATGATGGTTGTCTTTTAGATGACATTGTTATCTTATTATGATTATTTGACGTAAATAGTGCGCTATAAGATAGATATCAGTCCAGACGAATTCATGAAATACAAATACCTGGGCAGGAGGCGTAGATGATCTTTATTCCGATCCTACCAAAGTCTCTGTTCAGTAAATCCAATGTCCTGACTCCTGATGTATCCACGAAATCAAAATGGCCGCAGTCTATGATGATAGTCTTCAGAACCAGTTCGCTGGAACACATAGAGCCTTCTAATCCCTTCAAATCAAGTAGAATGAAAGATCAATTAAAAACACCGAGTAATAATAACAATATTAATTGATATTCATATAGCGCCTTATATGATACAATATCATCTCTACCGCTATTATTACTCCGATCGTACGTTACAACATGGAATCCAGTCCGCACATACTGTGTGCACCATCTCGACTCCCTGTGGACCATTCATCCCAAGCGACCCATGGGCATTGCATATCCAGTCATGAATATTTGAACATTGTGCATATTCATTTAAGAAACCAAATCAATATAGATATTTATATATACATGTATGTGACCTGTAACCACTAAACCCTACTAAAGTCGCAATGTTGCCATTTAACTGATTTGGGTATTTCTGATTTTTCAAAAAACTCTACTTTCCGGTGATATATAATTTGTTACACTTTAGTATAAACAAATTAAATTATTAGATGTATATTATCCCCTGACGACTTCATACATGTTCCGTTACGACGGGTCACATAATTGGTACGTTCATGTTTATTTCATTAAAAATAATTACTTTCCCATCCCATGTCATCTTTAGAATAAGGAGCTTGATCTGAAGACGTCGACACTACTTCAAAGTAGTATAAAAGTCGCTGACAAAATATGTTATTTACTTCATTTACACGAATAATCTAATTTAAAGGTTTCTAGTAAATTTGTTGACATGTGCGAAAAGTGGTAAATGGTTGATAATATGTGCATTTCTGTGATCTGAGAGATGTGTGGAAATTCCATGGTAAATGAATGTCATATGACTAAGTCATGGGCGAAAATACAAAGTAATATTCGCAAACTCATCGATCTGACTTTTTACACAGTTATAATTATCCACGGGAAACTTATAAATATGATCTCTTCGATCATAGATATCTTAATAACGGAAGAGACATTTTGAAAACCGAAAGCGGTTCAATGCTTCTATTGGTAATACAAATACAATGAGGCATGTGAAAACCAATAGAGTTCAAAGTTAGTTTTGAGGATTTCTACAATGTTACTAGATCCCTTTAAATGTTCTTTGAACCGTTTTAAACGCTATAGCTCATATGGAGAGGTAAGTATCAAGATAATACGAAACATAAGTAATTTGGCTCGGAGTAGAATTAGATTGTAAGGATAATATTGGAAATACTAAATATCAAAATAACAAAATATGATTGACTTGAAATAATTGAATATCAAATGAACCAAACGTGTGAACATTTTCCTGTGTCACATTTTGATTAACCCACCACAATGATTACATACGGGAACATGGTAGGTTCTGAATCAAAGGTAGAGGTTGAGTATTGGTATTTCCCGAAGTACCCCCGATATTTTTTTGTGAGATAATGAAAAATTTACTGTCAAATTCGACAGAACATACAATTTAATGACAGAATAAACTTTATTTGATCAAAATCGGTTCAGAAACGGCTAAAATATACATAAATATATTTTTATTCAAAATGATCTTCACCGGCAATCACCAAGCGATATTTAGACTTTTTAGAAAAATTTCAAAAAATGCTCGAAGACTACTTTGAAAAAAAAATCAGAATAGGTTTTTAAAAAGTCGTTGATGATAGCTCTATTGAATCATTATTTTGACAAACATTAAATGCACAAATTTGTATGAAAAAAGGCTAAAACCAATGATTTTTTTTTTAAATAGCGCCCTCTTGAGTTGTAACTGCTCTTTTTAAATAATAACAGGGGTTTTACTTAGTCGTTTGTAATTGTGTATACTTTTCGAGCATGGTGGAGTTATAACTATTACTATGTACCGTAATGGTACAGGTTTTGGTTACTAAAGTTAAGTTTGACCAATACTCAACTTTCCCTTTAACTATGAGATTTGCAAAATCTAGTAGGGAAAAAGGTTTATACGCTGTCAAACGTAATTCGAGGTTGTTTCGCATGACTGCATTATTTTCTCATAAATGATTATTAATAAAAATTAAAAAATGTCACATACAGGAACCATACATCAAGTTGTTGACAGGTAAAACATTGTTCAATAAAGTGTGCATTTTTTAATAATGTATATATTGACATGCATGAAGTGTTGATCACACGTAAATGTAGTCAACATGGTCTTGTAAGGAAATATTTGTGAATAGATTGTCGCATCCCTTCATACAGGGATTTAAAATGTATTGCAAACTAAATGGACTTGAACGTCATACATATTTTGACATTAGTTATCGCAGTTCCGCATTAACTATGTAATCGTGGAAGTGCTATTCACATTTATAGATCAGTTGTCAATTCACTTTTATTATTAAGTCCTAATATCTTTTTATTTACCGAATGCCAAATGAGGCAGGGAATAAATCCTTGCAAGCTTGTAGATAAGATTTATACGGCACATTATCCTTGAACACTAACATATCCTTAACAACATTAACAAACTAATAATTACTCATAAGTTAGATTTTGACCAGGTTTTTGATGAATGAAATGCACAGTTTTATCTATTAGAAAGCATAATATGTCATGAAATGATGTAGTATCCGTTTGGATATGACTGCATTGTTGATATTATTAATATTACATAGATGCTGAACGTAACAACATTTTCTCAAATTTGTCTCTCTATTTGATGCAAAAATGAATTCATTTTACCAAATTGTTGTCATCCGATGTCATCTTCTTTGTATTGGAGATCTCGGTAAGGCGCTGGATGGGGTTGACACCCGTCTCCCGCAAGAGGGCGCGTTTAAACTGCTCGGCATTTGCATAGTAGAGCGTTGCTTGCATCTGAAAGATGTGTATCTCGGGATTGGGTTTGGCCTGGACAAATTGAGAAGATATATTTTACAATTGTATACATTTAATTAAATGTCGGGATTTGTATAGGGCGGAACTGGATGGAGACCATTCCCTGGTCCCGTTTCCCGCAAAATCCTCGCATAAACTGCTTAGTATTAGCATATTAGATGGTAAAGTGTTGCTTGCATGTCGAAGAATGTGTATCTCAGAATTAAGTTTGGCCTACATAAATTGAGGAGAAGTTAAATAATTGCAATAATTATAGAACAAATATCGGGGATTTCAGCGAGGCGCACGAGACTAGATTGGAGTTCAGGCCTTCTCCCGAAAGAGGGCGTGCTTGAACTGCTCGGTATTTGCATAATAGATCATTGCTTGTAAGTATCTCAGGATGTTCATTTTGGAATGTGGAAATTTGAACATATTTAAATCCAATTTATCATTAAATATGAAATCAACGCGTTTATATTCGTACATAGCGTAGCTATAATATGTGCACACGCGTATCATTATGATTCGAATGGGGGAACACCATCATGACTATACTTTGTTAATTGCATATTGGATCTTGCGCCTTTTATTATGAAGCCCTTCATTTACTTAAATGATTTTTATCAGATTATATCTCAACTTGAGAATAGACACTGGACATGTTCAGCATTGGCATGATAATGAGTTACACAAATGGAGTGGGTTTCACTAGAACACATACCGTATCTAATATAACTAATGTTATAGTACCATTGATTAAACGTGTTTTGTAACATTTTTTGTGTGCAAAAAGCGCTATACCGTATAAATGAAGTTATTATTATTATTATTATTTGAAAAAAAAATCCTATTCATTATTGTATTTTTCGTCAGAATAATTTCTTCAACAAAATTATGTCTTACCGTTTCGTATTCATTGACGTCACGGTAAAATTCAGTCTCCGCTAGGCGAGCCTTGGTGTAGAAGCGAGGTAGTTGGGTGCGCACGATGACAGTCAGTAATGCAAACACAACTCCCACACCAAGACCGAGGTCCACACCAAGCAGGACAACTGAGAGCCATGTCACGATCCAGATTAGCTGGTCATTAAAATACATCAAGATCAAATTTAAAGTAAAGTACTTTTAGCTGAGCCTTTGTGTCGAAGCTCGGTTATCTGAGTACATACTAATTGCAAACACCCCCACCAACGTTCAATGTCCATACCAAGCAGGTAATCGAAGAGCCATGTCACGTTTCAGATTAGCTGGAGATTTAAATCAGTCAACATCAAATTTAAAGTCAAGTTAGCATGGTTAGCCAGATATTGGTGTTAATGCACGTTTGTATGAGTGCTTACAAAATTCAAACACCACCCTTGAAGACCTAGATCAGCGTACACACGAAGAAGGCAATCCAAATCATTATCCAGATAAGCTAGACACTAAACAATAAATAGGATAACATTTAAAGTTACCCGAGCCTTAGAGCCGTAAATTAAAGAATATTAAGTGCGCAAAATAAACAATGACATTAAGCGTATTAGATGCGCCATGGTCCTGGAGGCTCATCAATGTCGATTGATTTTTATGTCAAAATTTACAAGCGATTTTTATGAAATATTGAAAAGATTTTCACTTATTTTGCGTAAGATGAACGCAATCCGCGATATTGATGAGTGATATAAAACAACTAATTAATACGCTTGATTGTGATAGGCAATCTATTATCTCGGTGGGCTCAAAATGACTATCACCCTCAGCTACGCTTCGGGTAATAATCATTTTGAGCCCACCTCGGTAATATATTTGACTATCACAAGAAGCCCATTCGTTAGTGGTATACTAACGGTCAAATCATTAGAAATTAGCAATGTGTTTTAATTCTTTACCAGCAGCACTTCATTGATGTAGACCATGGTTTGGTTTAAACCATGGTTTGGTTTAAACCATGGTTTTTATCAACTTTCTTTGTAAATTCCAGCCAAAGACTGAACAAAAAACAATACTTACACAATCTATTTTTGAGACATTGAAGAGTTGTCGTAGATCTGTAAACTGAGCCAAGATACCTCGCAGGGCGAACATGATGATCACGGACAGAACTGACTGAAAACAAATACATTGAATAAAACAAAACAAATAACGAATTATGATACGAACTCATATAAATATAACCAAAATCTTATTAAATTAACATTCACAATTCGCTGCATGGTGTTCTGCATAAATTACGACCACTTGAATCTTCAAATCACGACGAGAAATTCACGAGTCACGACGGTATTAATGATTTGCGTTGTCCCTTACATGCCTTAAAGGAGTGGTCACATTGGGACACGACTCCCCACGAATAGACCCACGAATGCAGTACGCATTGGTACAAATCAATGACAAGCCGTTTTTAACATTTATTCCTATTTCTTGATATCAAGAATTCAATTCTTGATATCAAGAAATCGAATTCTTGATATCAAGAAATGCATTCTCGATATCAAGAAATGCATTCTTGATATCAAGAAATACCTTTCGGTATTGGTAATACTTAATATCAAGAAATAAACTGATATCAATAATTCAATTATTGATATCAAGAAATAGGAGTAGATGTTAAAACGGCTTGCCATAGATTTGTACCAATTCGTACTGCATTCGTGGGTCTATTCGTGGGGAGTCGTGTCCCAATGTGACCACTCCTTGACGACCAGCACTGAACCTGAATACAGTCAAGTTCACGAATTATTAGTATAATCTAGGGTAAACAGGAACAGGGCCTATCTCGTGCAATCTCGTGTTTCCCGCTCACAAAATACGCGAATATACGCCTACTATACATGCTATAATTATATACAGTAGCTTAATTGAAGGGGCACGTCACAAATCCAGTCTGGTAAAATATAGTGAAATGCAAGTTGATAAAGAATTCTGAATGAATCATTACTTGATTAAGTAAACTCCTATAAACCATATATTTCTGGAAAGCTGAGACAATGGAGAATCTAAATCTTTTTGAGAAACTTAATTATCTCATTAATTATGCAAATTATATGCAAATTTCTCAAGGACATGAATATTCAACAAATATTGTAGTGCTTTTTCTGTCTACTACTACTGTAATTGTGATTACAATATCAAGGCACTTTTATGTGATTATGATAGTACATGGTATGCACAACAATCCTATGACACCGTTTGTATAATTTCCATCATTTACATAAAATTTGCATATTTCAAAGAAAAAACAGAAATTCGAATGATTTTTGTTAATAATTTTGCTTGTGAGGTATGTATACATGCAAAAGCCATCAGAAGATTGTTTGTTGTATGAAAACAAATGTTACTGCCAATTTTGAAGTAATTCTGATTAATATTTTTCAAGTTATAGTATTTTTTGTCTAAAAAACCTTAATTTTGGTAAAACGGAAGTTAATGTAAAACCTATATTTTAACACAGATAGAATTCATCACATTCGACTACATTATACATTATATATATGTAATTCTGATTTTGGAAGGAGCACTTTTCGGTGTATTTTAGGGTCGACGCCAATTAATTAAACCTTAATTAAGCACAGAAGTAATTATCTGTACCCCATAAAGTAGGTATATTCTGAAAGCTTACACTTCACAGATTATTTTAATCTGAAAATAAAAAAATGTGATAGATTTGTTTTGTTTACCAGACGGGGTAGTACAGTTTTGGTAAGGCTGAACTTTAGTAACCAAACCTGGACAGTAACATTATAAACTTATAGTTATAACTCCACCATGCTCGAAAGGTATACAACATTACAAACGACTAAGTAAAAAGCCCGTTATCATTAAAAAAAGAGCCATTAAAACACAAGAGGGCGCTTTCTAAAAAGGCATTGGTTTCAACCATTTTTCATACAAAATTATGCATGTGATGTTTTATTGAAATAATGATTAAATAGAGAGATCATCAAAAACTATTTTAAAAACGTTTATTTTTTTTGTTTTTAAAGTGCAAGCATTTTTATATTTTGTTGAAAAAAAATAATCTAATTATTTGGGCCCCAAATAATTATAAGATCAGATATATTTATTGATATTTCAGCCGTTTCTGGGTCGTTTTTGACCAAATAAAGTTTATT
Organism: Echinarachnius parma; assembly: GCA_037951105.1. Taxonomy (NCBI): domain Eukaryota; kingdom Metazoa; phylum Echinodermata; class Echinoidea; order Clypeasteroida; family Echinarachniidae; genus Echinarachnius; species Echinarachnius parma. Next base: position 91,902 of record JBAMJV010003709.1, read on the forward strand.
CTGCCATTAAAATTGCATGTTCTCTCAAATTCGACCAAAACTGAACTACCCCTTTAATATATTACTGTATATTGTATTTTATTCTGGTATATATTGATCGTGTTCGCATTATACTAACTTTATTTTACATTATAATTCATATCCAAGTTTACATTTAAATATTCTTACTGGAATGGGGATACTAATTTCTTATATAATTATCAATTTCCCCTATACTATCTTGTCTGCTTACCTTTGGAAGAGGTTCAAATAAAGGACCCAGTAGAAGTATAGTGAACATCACTAGCAGCGAGGATATTATCATGGCAACCTGAATGCAGAAAGGAAGACAAATTGTTTATGAGATAAATTAATTGAACTTAATAAGAGTTATAACACCTTTGTTTCACATTAAAAACGTCATCATCATCAATTCATCATCATCATCATCATCATCATCATCATCATCATCATCAATTCATCATATTCATCAACATCATCACCATCAGTGTTATCGTTGCCATCATTATCACCAACACCATTACGATCATCACAATCCGCTTCACCATCGCCATAATCATCATCATTTTCATCATCATCAGCAGAATCAGCAGCAAAAACATGATCGACATTAACATCATCATCATCATCATCATCATCATCATCGTCATAATCTGTCCTACCTGTGTCTTGCCCCCCGAGCCGTCCAGTATGGCTACTCTTCCCAGGGCCGATGAAGATACGAAGCAGGAGAAGAATGATGACGTCAGATTGGCGGCGCCATAACCCATCAACTCCTGCAATTGTATAAAAAAAATAATCATAATAAAGGAAGAAATTATTGATTGAACTATTTCCTTAGCAGTCAAACAACGTGAATGTATACTAACATTATGATACTTGATATAGTATCGTGAAAACCATATTTTGAGAGCATATACCGACACTTGTAATATATTTAATTGCTTGTTTGCCTTTACTTTTACTGGAATATTTATGTGGGAGTCGTCTACAGCCTAGTTTTCAATCCTAGCAGGATCTTCGTCAGGGCAAATGACAGATATTACATAAAGACAACATAATATATACCAATACGACACATATTTATGTAATAAGATAATACATAATATACATTTATATACATGTACTTGGATGCATAATTATGAGTCAGCTTTTTCATAATGGATCCCAATGATGATATTTAGAAAGCGTCTGGAAGCTTCATGAGTCTTACTTGGTTTGATTCTATTTCATAGTCGTTCTTGGTGGCGAAGATCTTGGCTACGGACACGGACACGGCAAAGCCAACTATTGCAATCGCTATTGCATCCCCGATCAGATCACCGAAATAGACGAATGATGGGAGAACGGGTGGTGGGAAGCTAAACCAGACCGAAGTGGGAAAGGGAAACAATCTGAAGTTATTATGTGAAGATATTCATCATTTCTTTTACAGTGATCCTTTATATTTGCCATCATTTGATTGTATACATATTTCTTAGAATGATACACTGGTTTAAATTTGTATTTGTTTTTTCCTTCATAATAATTTTGTTCTATACATTTGTACTTGTATTTATCTTTTTTTTAATCATTACACTCAGATGAAAAAGTAAGTCAAAAAGATAAATAACGTAACATCCTCACAACTTGTCTCGTAGAAAAGGGTTTAAAGGGTATAATAATTAATGTGGAGTTGAAGTAGACAATGTAATTGTCACAAATGTTGTTATGAAAACCCAGTTAGTAGGCTATACATGAGACAATTGTCGATATGACCTAATGATGATGCTTAGGGATATCGAATAAAATACTTAAATTACATGTTTAACATGACTCACCCAAGCGGAATATCGTTGATGATATCTACGCCGTATTTTTCTTGAACGTTCACGAAATACGATATCATAATCGTCACAATAACCTGTGTTGAATACAAAAATGAGATATGAAAGGAAAGTGTAAGGAGACTCAGACGAGACATTTTAGCCGTTTGTTTGGGACTTTGCGCATTGGAATCGTGCAGAGTCAAACTGAGGGTGTTTCACAACATATTTATGTTGGACTTAAACTTATGGAAAACCGTAAATAGTTTGTGAAAAAAAAACAAGTTTTGAAACAAAGCATAGAATCGTTGTAAAACTCATCAATAGTTTCTATTATCAAGAAAATTTCATATTTCTTGATGCAAAATTTCTTAAAAGTCTCAAGCTTTTGCACATTTGCTTTATGAATATATTTGTATACCTCTTTTAACCGGTTGAACCCTAATATCGCAAAATTTAACAAATTGATTTTTAATCCTGCATTTTGAGTAAACGAAGGTCACAATGAATGTATAGCGGCTCAGACGAAATTTCTGGACGAGCTTACAATTTAAAAAATATTTCATGGACATTTATACCAAAAAAGCATAAACTACAATATTTTCCCGATACTCACAACAAGAAGCTCCCACGGGATGGGTATCTTGATTCGATCCTTGTATCTCGCTGATATGTATTTGCCTGGAGCCAGGATGATGAAAGCGACTACGCCAATAAGGAGGGTCGCTACGTTTGTCTTTGGAAGGTTGATGAAGACATCTCTCCACGTCTGCGTAACAATCACAAGTACGATGTAATAGATAAAGTAATTGATAATTGTGTTTAGAATGGCTATGTTCTCAATCCTAATTATGATTAAGCATTTTAAGCATCATTATATGTGCGTGTGTGGCAAGGTTGACCGAGCCCCTACCTAACAATCGTGACGTCTCGAATTCAATAATGTGCCTTCGTCTTCTTTATCTAATAATTATTATTATCATTATTATTATTATTATTATTATTATTATTATTTTCATTAGGAGAAGTAGTAGTAGTAGTAGTAGTAGTAGTAGTAGTAGTAGTAGTAGTAGTATTAGTAGTATTAGTATTAGTAGTAGTAGTAGACAGTAGTAGTAGTAGTAGTAGTAGTAGTAGTGGTAGTAGTAGTAGTAGTAGTAGTAGTAGTAGTAGTAGTAGTAGTAGTAGTAGTAGTAGTAGTAGTAGTAGTAGTAGTAGTAGTAGTAGTCGTAGCAGTATCTTTACTAGTAGTTGTAGTATAAGAATAAGTAGAATGTTAGTAATTTGTATCATTATTGCTGTTATCATTAGCATCATCAATATCAATATTTAATTACGTATATAAGGCTGAGCGGTCCCTCGTATCTCTGTAGCGATAAGCCTAGTAGAGGTGGAACCAAGCTGGTGAACACGTGACACGCTGCTCCGGTGGTGAAAGCTCGGGCAAGTGGGTGTGCGAGGTACACTGTCACGATGCCCAGCCGACAAATCGCCATCAGAATCTAACGAAGAAAAACAAACGGTAATTTAGTATAAGTATAAGAAGTTGTATATCAATGTATTATTTTTGTATTCATAAAGACTGATACTGAACAATGGAATGCAGAATACTCAATACTGAAATGCAGGCTATGAAATCTCGGTAGTGATAATGCGCGCAAATGGCTGTACGAGATTTGCATGCAGTCACGATGCCAAGCCGACAAATCGTCTATGCCCTCCGCACACTGAGCCGACTCGACCCGATCCGACTGGGTTTCAGTCGGTTCAGCTCAGTATACGTTGCCTCAGGACTCCTGTTTTGCCGGTCAAGAGCCAGTCGGAGATTATTCGAGGCCGATTTAACATGTTGAATCGGCTCCGACTGAGTGAAATCGACTCTATAGCCTCACTGAAAACCAGTCGGATCGGGTCGGAGCGCCTCTGTGTGCGGAGGGCGTAAGAAGCTGAAACCAGATGAAAATCAGACAGTAAGTATGTTTGTCTTTTAATCAATTTATATATTCTGGTCGATTAGTAGAGGTGTCGCACGATTACACGACACATCTCATACTGCACATGTTTTGAAAGTGCGCGCTACCTGGGAACGGGGGACTGCGAGGTAAAACTGCACGACACACAACCGACAAATTGCCATCAAAGTCTTCTATTCAGTATGAAGTAAAAGCAAAAGGTCGGTGTTATCCCGTGACATTACGAGCTCCACGTATAGTGTTTACGGCGCCGTATATTATCGTTTCTTTTTTCTCTACGTGGCCCTTATGGCAATGCTTTACAGGGATATGTGACTCCGACATAAAACTCACCTGTATCATACCAACCATGAGACAAAGCGTCACGTGGATCTTTATCCTCTCGTCACAGATTTCACCACACGGTTGCGTAGTCGGCGTGTCAAAGGTCACATTGTTTGGTGACGTCACTTCCGGAGTATTTGTCCAGTGCGCATGCGTGGATGTGGATGGAGAGATTGTACCAGGGTACTTGCGGGATAAAATGCTCTCAACTGCATCCCCCGCCAGAATACTGATAACTCCGAATGTTCCTTGAAATAAAAAAAAATAAAAAATTATTTAAGTTATTATAAGCCTTTAAGTCATACATAAATGTTACGCTGAATTGCACTATCCCAGACGTATGTGATTGCATAATACAAATTAAAGGAGGAACAAATAAATTATAGTAACTAACATAATAAGGTAAAACGACTACAAATGAAATTTGAATTTGAGCAAGGAATTTAAAAAGCTTCCGGAGGATGCCAATTGTTTGTGTTTTGATTACAGCTATAAACTTCTCATTAAAGAGTAAACCATTATTTGAAATTAGCCCATACAGCGATTGAGTTTGAATGATGCCCCTCCTTTGTTCAGAGGGCAAACATTGGACATATTTGCATGAAATTATGTTTTAATGTGTGGAGAAATTAATCAAAGGTAAATAGATGATGGGGAAAATTTCCCTTTAATGATAGTAAGATTCTCACCCACTGATGTGTGCCGTGAGGAACCCATGAGAAAGAAGGCGAAAGGGGCGAAGAAAGCCGTGTACAGCCCGTAAACAGGTGGTAGATTGGCGAGCAGGGAAAACGCCATACCTGTACACAAACATATTGAAAATACACATTGATATATCAGTTATAACAAATTAAAAAAAACAATAAGTCTACTCGTAATACACCTTTTATTTAAAACATGAATAGTTCGTGTGTTTAAAATCAAAGTCTTATGCGCCTTTCATATTTAATTAAAGAGGCATAATTATATACAACATATTTTTCTGAAAAGTGGCAAAAACGGAAATAAAGAAAATGCAACATTTAGAGAGAAGACAAATCTGTAATTGAATCCGAAAATGTTATTAGCCAACAACTATTCGATTAAAAAAGTAGCCGTAATCAATAAAAATATAGCCTATAAGTGAGAACATTTGCGAAGAAAGAAGATATAAGTACAGTTATCTGAAATTAATCTGAAATCTAAAAGGGGCTGTCGTTGCAATGAAAGGGTAAAATGTATATAATTGAAAGCAGTGGCGTACCCAGGATTTTTTCAAGGGGGGGGGGGGGGGGTTATTTTGTTAAATTTTCGAAGCCGAGACCATTTCCAGACCGAGACCAATGCCATTGGTTGTGAACCCCCCCCCCCCCCCCCCCCCCCCCCCCTGGGTACGCCTATAATTGAAAGATGAAACAATAAAACCCATCATCAATATTCAATATGATCAATATGATATTCAATATAATCAATATGATGCAATTGCGCTTGTATACTTTAGATACTATTTCCAATATGATTTGGCGGGGGAGCAAAACTATTAAATATTTTATCGACTATTAATACATTTCATAAAAAGTTTTATTTAATGAGAAGTAAACCGTCAAACTCTTGATATGAGCTACCACATAACATGTCTACGACCAGATAATTGATCGCTATAATACATCACAAAGTCAAATCGGGTCACAACGCTGACGAAGGCTGCAAATGACAGCCGAAGATATTGGAGGTAATATTTGAATGTGATCAATACAGTCATTTCAGTTATTGTAATTTATTTTTCGAGATTATACCGACATTCAAATCGTCATCAAACTATATAAACATGTCGATCCTCATACGGCTTTGTTTATCCACTCATAGTTTGAAATCTATTTGAGGACGATAACAAAATCACAACATACCAAGACGAGTTGATAAAAAATGATTTCACAACAAATAGATTTCATGTTTATATACTACTTAATTCGATGGATGTTTGCGGTACCAAACATTTGTCCAAGACTAGACAAGCGAACCCGCTGTAGGTCTATTCTCGGTCTATTCTCTGACTTATTTTACATTGTGAGGGAACTATTTGAGAGCGAGACAAACGATCACGACGAGACACGAAGAGGTGAATAAATATAATTAAGCATATCATATGATAACAAATGTGCTATATCTACTTACTTTGCTGAATATTCACAATCATGGCTGTCATTCCGCTCATTCATTTACCATACCTGTCGCCTGTATAGTGCTTTGTAAATTGACTTATACTTAAAAAAAAACTATTTGAGCATGTTGAGGGTAGGGAAACATCAATAACAAGCTCCGGCGGTGCCCAGGACCTCCTTGGTCGGGGTAAACGAAAAACAGGTAAATAATATAGCAACACTATTGACAGTATCCAATACCCAAGTCAACTCCCCATTGTGTTCAGTGTTGGTATAGATGGCACTGTACGAAATAATAAAGAGCATACAATTCTAATGACAGAATAAACTTTAGTTTAAAATCGGATCAGAAACGGCTAAAATATGTACATCCGATCGGAATAAATCTGCGGGCCAGATGTATTCGATGATTGAATTTTTGTAATCAAAAAAATGCTTACACTTTTCAACAATTTTCAAAAGAGGTTTTGTAATAGTTGTTGATGATCACTCTATTTAATCATAATTCCAACAAAACATCAAATGCATAATTTTGTATGAAAAATGGTTGAAACCGATGCTTGTTTTCAAGAGCGCCCTTTTGTGTTGTTATGTCTCTTTTTGAATAATAACAGGCTTTTTACTTAGTCGTTCGTAATTTAATATACATTTCGAGCATGGTGGAGTTATAACTGTTCCACAAGTCATACTTTGTGAACTATTACAATTGTGTAAACGAGACAGCATTCAGAACAAGCCATAGCGAGGTTTAAAGTAATTATAGCAACAATATGATAATAATGAATTATGTTACTTACTTTGCGGGATATTCACAGTACCGACTGTCAAGCCCACCATCAAATCTTCTACTGCGCTGTTCCACAAGTCATACTTTTACTAGTTGATAATTATAATTGTGAAAAACAGACAGCATTCAGGACAAGCCATAGCGAGGTTTAATGGGATAGTTGAGTTCTGGTAGAGAGAGTACAGTTTTAGTCAAACTGAATTTTAGTAACCAAAACATGCACCATTATATTACAAAATAATAATTATAATTCCATCATGCTCAAAAGGAATACAACAATTACAAACGACTAAGTAAAAAGCCTGTTATCATTCAAAAAGAGCTGTTTAAACTAAAGAGGGCGCTTTCAAAAAATGCCTTTGTTTAAACCATTTTAAATAACATATTGTGCATGTGATGTTTTGTTTAAATAGTGATTAGATGATAGAGAGATTTCAACAACTATTTAAAAACCTCTTTTGTAAATTTAGAAAAGAGGAAGCATTTTAAAAATGTATTAACGGCTGGTTCAAAATTATCGAATAATTGTGGGGCCCCACAACTATCTAAAAACCTCTTTTGAACATTTTTGAAAAGAGGAAGCATTTTAAAACGAATTTCAACGGCAGGTTCAAAATTCTCTAATAAACCTGGGGCCCCAGCTTTATTACAAATTGTTATATTTATGGATATTTCAGCCGTCCCTGAACCGATTTTGATCAAACAAAGATGATTTTATTATTTAAATATTATGCTCTTTCAAATTTTACACTCAGTTTTTCATTACCTCACACAAAAAAAAGTAGTCTAGCGCCCTCTCTACCAAAACTCAACTATCCCTTTAATGTAATTATAGCAAGAACAATATGATAATAATGAATTATATTACTTACTTTGCGGGATATTCACAGTACCGACTGTCAAGCCCGCCATCAAGTCTCCCACTGCGTTGTTCCGCAAGTCATACTTTGGCAGCCACTCGAGAGCAGGAAAGAGATACAAAATAAATCCTGGCGAGAAAAAGAACATATAATTATATCAAAGTAACCTTATTTTAACTTTTTGCGCGCCAATTAAAATTGCAAGAAATCCCTTAAACCAGGCAGTCATTTGGGCTTGGAAAAGTTTAGATGAATTGCTTAATCACCATTCATATAAAATGAATAGAACAATTGAATGTGTATTCGAAAAAAATGACAAGAGATGTTTGTGTTGTGTAATATATGGGGTATGAGCATTTCACACCGCAACGCATATCAATGCAAAGTACTATTCTTAATTTATCCACTCGGAGACATGGTTATATTAAGGATAAACACAATTGATACAAGATATTCCCTTCAATTTATATTGCAATATATAGTCGACACTTTATGTTGTGCGCAAAGGAGCCATAACGGCAATCGACCATGGCATTCGGCATGAAGAGGGTCGGTCAATTATCTCAAATCAAAATATAAAAATGACTTGTTATAGCAAAACCCTGCACGTGTCGGTAATTTTTTTGTTGTTGCCATTTTAAGTTCACATTATGTATGTAAAAGACGTTTGTTCGTAAAAATAGAAAATTCATATACCTTGCCAATTATTGTCCGATTGATTAAAAGGGCATCAAATTAAAGCTTGTAAATAATGAGGCCTTTCTCAAAGCGTGAAAATCGCAATTTTGATTTTCCAAAGAACAGTGCAGGGTTTTGCTATATCCAGTTTTAGAGACAAAGTACAAATCATCAGTTTGAAATCAATACAAACAATATTATAAAAATACACAAAGTAATATTAGTACATCAATGCTGCTATTATACGGCCTATAATCATGTGCTCTGATGAACAGAGATTGTGATGTTGAGCCAAGAAAGGGCGATGGAAATATCAGAAAAGATCGAGCTGAACGTGCATGCATGGCTAACATCTTGGAGAGGGTCATGGAATGGCGATTTGTAAAATTTAAAACAAAATAATAAAAAGGGCATTTTATACATTTTCATAACAAATTTGACTTTTGTCTATTTTGTTAGTATTTCATGTACTTCGTGTACGATTTCTTAGAAGTCTCATATTCGTGTATTTTGTTTTGAATATAATTATTTTATTCCTGTGGCCTTCCATAATAATACTTAGATGATATTGTATATATATGAAACATCGACCGCGTGTGCTAATAATGTTACTATTAGCACACAAAATAATACACAAATAATATTATTAGCATTAGCGAAGTTTTATTTGCAGGACATAATTTCGCACATAATTACACAATAACATCGTTACTGGATTACTATACTTTGCAACATAATAATATTTCATAACTGTTTTCTCGTAGTTACCATGTGCATTTACAACA